>VXAC01001974.1:2311794-2400947 GCA_013399225.1 Rhipidura dahli
TGAGGGGTACGCGGGGGGCGGGCGAGCCACGGGCTGGGGGTGCGGGGCAGCCGCGGGTCCGGGCAGGGAAAGAAGGCGGGTGGGGGGCGAATCGAGTGCGGTCTCCGGGATTTCTCCACACCGCGGGTCCCTCTCTGAGAGGCCCAGGTGGGCCCACACCAGCCCTTGTTACACACAGAAACAATTTCCGTCTCACGAGTGCGTTTGTTTGTGCCCCGTCTCCCCTCAGGAAAAGCGCGATGCGATCTGTTAAATGACACAGTAGCAGCCTCATGCCGTCGAGGACACTGCGCCGCTCAGCGAGGCACTGAGACACAGCCTGCTTGGCTTGAGTGAACTGGAACTGGAGCGCCGTCCCGGCTCCAGTGGCTGTTGCTGCCCAAAGTGCTTTTCCCTGCACGTTTCCTTAGTACCCACAGTACCCGGTCGCCTTCTTCTGGGCTCTGAGCACGACAGGTGACCTGTGTAAAAATGCTGCGATACTGGGGCGAGATCCCAGTTTCTTCCAACCAGGCCAACCGCAGCTCCTTTGACCTGCTGCAGCGCGAGTTCCGTACCGTGGAAGTCCAGGATCCTCCGCTGCACCAGCCGTCTGCCAACAAACCCCGTCCGACCACCATGCTGGACATCCCCTCCGAGCCCTGCAGCCTCACCATTCACACCATCCAGCTCATCCAGCACAACCGGCGCCTGCGCAGCCTCATCGCCGCGGCCCAGGCTCAAAACCAGCAGCAAGCAGAGGGCATAAAAACCGAAGAGAATGAACCTCTGCCATCTTGTCCAGCCTCTCCACCTCTCCCTGATGACCTGCTTCCTCTGGATAGCAAAACCCCCAAAATGCCATTTCAGCTGAGGCACAGTGACCCAGAGAGTGATTTCTACAGGTGTGTTGGTATTTCTTTAGGTTAGTTCTTGGCTGAAGTAAAGCTGAGTGTTTTAAAATATATATGTAGGTATGTTGATTCCCTTAGGCTGAAGGGTCAAGCAGTTGTAAAGTACAAAACAGGCTTTAGAAAGGAAATACTTGGAGCTTTCCTGTGTGAATAGCATGCATGTTGCTTGCTTTTGCTTCCTGTCTGTAAAATGTGGATGTGTAGTGCTGATTTCTGTCTTGCTAGTGCTATGCTAAATGTGTGTGCATGGTTTTGTCAGTGGTATTTTGACAGTTTTAGTTACAGGATGTGAAGTCTCTTCTGTTTAGGTCACTTACAACTAAAGTTGTGTTTCTGCAATGGAAAGTCCAGAAAACACATGACTAGTTTTTGGCTGTTCAGCTGTAGGTTCTGAAATGATGATTTGATAATGTATTTGTAAGATTTCAGTGGCCAAGGACCTGTGACACAGTGACTATCACATTCCACCCACTTTGGTGGTCTTCCAGTCAGAGCCTAAAGTGAGTACAAGCAAAGGGAATTCTTGTCTCGGCTACTGGCTCCACCAGCCAAGGGCTGGAGAAAATGTAAAGAAAATTTGCCTTGCTTCTACCTCTGCTGCCAGCCATTGATTAAGTAGTATTGTCACTACCACCTGGCTGTCCCTCTGACGGGCACTAAATTCACAAGGAGGTGTTGCATTCCTTGCAGGATCTTGCAATACTTTGTAGGTTATCTGCATTTAAGTTAAGGGATTAATCCCTGCTACTGTGTGCACTAAGGAGCATTTTGAGGGAGAGAATAACACATTTGAGTTTTTAAAATGGGTAAATGTGCATCAATGGAATATAATTTATCAGTTAAATGCCACTGAGATCTTTAATAGTCTGAGATTGTATAAACTGCATTTTATTGAAAGAGGTTGTGTTTGGTAACAGAGTCTCTTTGAACAGTAGAGTGATTCTTTAGTGCTGTTTCTGGAGGAACACCATCATCTTTTTCAGAAGAAACAAAGTAATTAGCAGAGAGGGGTAAAGGGGAATGCAGTTGTGTGAGAGTAGTCATGGCCTGTGACTCCTGTGCTGTGGCCTTGTGGTTTGTAGAACTGAGAAGTGTTCTGTTCTGTCCTCCTCCGTAGCTCCAGCTTCAAGGTCAGTTTTCTATGGCTCTGGCCGTGTTTTGAGGGCTGCTTTGTCTTTTTGTTGTTCCTTCCGAGTTTCTGGGGTGCGGGCAAAGAAATGTTATTCAGTGGTCAGCCACATGGGGGAGTATAAGGACTACGCTGTGGAAACTGGAGAGACAGTTTTGAAATGAAATGTTTTGTGGCTGACAGTGGCTTTATAATAAGCTGCAGTGTATTCTAGAATTTAATTGTGTGCTTGCTAACCCAAACACATTTATGCTTTTCCAGGAGGAAGGCTTTGAGTTTGTTGTTACATGTTGGTTCTTAACTGTTTTGAGACACATGAATTAAGGATAGCAGCTGTTCTATAGCTGCTGTTCTAGTAGCAAAAATGAACTTCTCGGATTTACCAGTGCTTCTTAGTGTGTAAAGTCAAATTAAAGGAAGAGTATTCTTACCCCTGATAAAACATGGCAGTTCTTAATTCTGTACTGCCTTCTGAAGTACAGTTATCAGAATTAAAGTATTCGGATGAATTAATATATTAATTCCATTTTTTTTTGCCAGTAGCCTGGGTCTGAGAAGTAGTGTATTGGTACATTTAGACACAGGAAGAAAGGAAGATAAGAGTAGCCAGCCTGCATCAGATCACAGGTTTAGTTAATGTAGGCATGTCCTCTTCTATTTCTGTATTATTAATTTGCATTCTTTGACACACCGGCTGCTTGTCTTTTATTTTGTTATCCTCTGAATTTGATTTGGTTTTCCTCTGCCCTGCCCTGTATGTGTAACCCCCACCTCCTCATATGATGAGGAAGAGGCAGATCCTAATTTATGGCTATTTTTGAGTTGGTTTGGTCTTATCAATCCCCTAAAGCCTGTACAAACAATGGTTTTATAATCACTACACTATTCTTCTCCTACAGTTTTCCAGACTGTTTATAATGTATTGAAACAAACATGATAAAAAATATGTTGATTCTGGCATAGATCTCCTAGGGAAGACCAGAACTCCACAGTGAAGATCTCTGACCTACTTGCTTGTTGATAGATTTGGAGGACTCTGGTAGGTTTGTGAAGCAGGTCTTACAGTTAAAAAAATCTTCTCTGGATTCTTTCTGAGCATAACATACTTACTTGTGTGTCCTCTAGTTCTTTGAATTTCCCTGATGCACCAAAATATATCTATGCTTCCCAACCTGCACTTTTTCACATCTCTTCTGAAGGTACTAAAGGAAAATGTTTTCACATTTTCTGCCTTCTGGTCCTCATGGGCCAAGGCAGTTTAAAGCAAGAGGTGACTCACCACAGCTATTCAGCTATTTCATCTTTTCATTCTTTTAGTATTCTTGGATGAATTACCATCTGGTCCTGATGATGTTACAGTTCTTGGATGTCACAATAAGGGATTAACATTTGGTTTTGGTTGGTGTAGAAATAGAAAAGAAGCTTAAAGTGTAATTGATGAAGAATGAGTAAGGAACTGTAGACTTGAAATTACCATTTCAACAGGAGACTTACCATATGACAGCTGCTAGCTTTTCCATCTTCTCTGCTCAGCTTCCTCAGATTAACATGGATCCATCTTCGAAAGAAGCCTGACCTACTCTCGTGCCTCTTCTTGTGTGTGCATGGTTGGTTTCTTAACAGATTTCTCAGTCTCTCTGTCATTTGCATTCCTGGCCACATTGGATTGCACTGAAAGGTAGTTTGGAAACAAAGTTGGGATCTTGCAATGGGAAGACAGTTCTTGGCAGAAGGACTTGTAGTGAAGAAATGTCTGCATAGAGGTAGAGGATTACATGTCAGTGGGATAGCAGTTTTAATGTTGGGAAGGATTTGGAGCAGTGATAATTAAAGTGGGCAGAAGGCACTTTTCCTGATGATCCAAGTGCTTTGGCTTAGCCTGTTTCTAAACTGACTGGTCTGGGTTATGCCACTGGGACCCAATTATTTTTGCCATTATCTGTTGAGCAGGTTTTTTTCATATGTGTGCAGCCTTCTGTAGACAGAGCAGAGGTGTTTAAAAAGAGACTTACCCAGGATGAGAGTAAAAAGGCTCTTTCTTGAAAGAAAACAACTTTCTAGTTTGAGTTAGTATGCTGTGTTCTTTGGTGCTCTCTCTGACTAGTAGATCTTGTTTCCACAATGTTCTCCTTTATTTTACTGCTTTGGGAAAATGGCCCTAAAGCAGCCTTGTTGCACCTCATTTGGTAGAAATTCAGCTTCACAGTGTAATGTTTCATCAAATTGTCCTGTTCATAGGAAAAACAGTCCCTCCCTCCATCTGCTGCTAGCTTATGCTCACCTAGGAGGGAGCAGAGCACTTCATTCCTGCAGTTGATTGAACCTCATCTGCTTATCCTTGGGCTGACTTAGCCCAGACACTGCCCCTTCGAGACACTTACATGGGAAAGGAACCATGAGCTCCCCTTCCCTGTAAGAAAAACAGCCTTACAGGAAAGGAGCTTGGATTGTGCTGCCTTTGTGGGGTGGCTTGTTGTCATTTAACTGACTGACACAGAAAACAGGCCTTTTGTGAGTTCTGAAAACGGACTAAATCAGAAAATAAGTCTGATTGGTATAAATGGGGACTATTTTCATGTCTTCTGTTGTGAAGTTCTGCATATTTTGGGTAGTGGTGGGAGAAGGCTGGCCTTTGGGTCTAATGAATTTGTATGTTGGCAGGTAGATTTCTGTCTGAAACATTGTCTAGTGTTAGTGACCCATATAAAAAATACGTAAGACTCTGTTAGAAATGCAAAATTGAAGAGTGGCAAGTTGGCCAGTATTAGGGATAAATTTCATATTGTATATTCTGTAGAGGAGATGGCCTCCACATCACAGGCCTAATTCCTTGTCCTGTTAATCTCTGGTGACAAAACTATAGGGATTAAAGCACTCCTTGCTAATATATTAAGTAGGTTTGGCTTTGGATGGTTGCTGGATGGAGAGACTTTCAGGAAAAAACTAAATGCTGCAGAGGATGGCATTCTGGATAATGATCATATCTGGATGGGTGCTTTTTTGGTGCTGAGTGTCTGGATGAAATCTAAGATAGAGGCTCTTTAGCTATGATCATCAGGGAAAAGAAGTTGTTTGCTTGTCCTTTTTGGGAAGGCTTGACATTAGATGGCTGCTCTCAACATAAATGTGTCTATATGACTGGTTTTGTTCATATGCATTCTTACCAGAGAGTACCTGGATGCTAAAGGAAAAGAAGAAAAATTATTTTCTTATTTGTTGGTTTCTATTAACATCTACAACAACATTTCAGTTTTTGCTCTCTGTTCTGGCTTTTAACCATATTTATCTGTTGTTTATTGTGAGAAACAGAAAAACAAGAGAAGAAAACATAAGAACAAACCAAAATTGATTTGCCTTACCAAGAGCAAGAAGTGGAGATTTGGATTTGAGTACGATACCTGAAATGTCTTTTCTCTGTCTTTAATTGATTAGATTTCAAATTGATTATATACCTTTCAGCATAAAGACCTAGCTTCATTTTAATGCTCACAATTAGTTCCTTTTCCTCTAGGAGTTTAAAAGAGACACACTATTCTCTGCTGCTTCTGAGCAGTGATACGCATTACTGAATGGTTGTTTTGCTCTACTTTGCAAGTGGCTTAGTATCCAGGTTGGGATTGCCTAAATCTAGGTCTAATTTAAGTTTGTCCATACTATGAATGTCTCTGTATTAATAGTAGCCTGGCATTCAGTTTTGGTAGCATAAGATGCTCTCAGCTGATGGCTGCTGGACAGCTAGGTATGTCCTTTATAGGTCCTAAAAAAGAAGAGATTCTTTTCTATAGACATGAATTTTAAGGATTGTTTTCTGGTTTATTTTCTTTGATGGTTGTTAATGTCTGTTGTAACCTCTTGGTCCTGGTGGTGTGTGAGACATATGGCTGTTTGGGATCTTCCGAATTCTGCTGCTGAGGTGGAGCAGGGAGTGAGGGAGATGTAAAAATAGTATGGGTGACACTTGGTTAATAAAGAAACTGATGATCTTTTAATTCATCTTGTCATGCTGTCTTCTGTGCCAAAGTAGTTACATAATTGAGTAGAAATTGGAATGCAGGTCATTTTCCATCAGTTAATAACTGGGGTGAATGCATGACCTGAGATTCACATGCTTTTCTTAATATCTACTTAGAAATATGATCATATGCCACTCTCAATATAGTGTGATTCCCCCTTCATTTGAATGATAGGAAAGTGTTGTGCTGGTGTTCTTAAAAATGAATGATTTTCATCCTGATAGCTCTAAATTCCACCTTCCTTTTCACTCCTCTTCACTTTTTTACTGCTGTATTCCAATGGTTTTGTATGTGTCAGCTCTGAGGATCAGGGGAAGCTGAGGCTCTGTGATGCAGCTTCTCAGTGAGACTGAAGGGTACCTCATGACTTTTTGGAGAGGTGGAGTAGTGAGAATTTTATCAAGCCATCAATACTGTCTGTGTACTGTTTAATCAGGTTCTTTTACTGGAAAGAGTGTGTGGTGATAACGCAGGTAATCTAGGGTAACAGCAAGGAGACTCTCTGGGTGGGATGTGGAAGATGTTGGGAGAAATTGATCAGAAACAAATGAAGAGTGAAATTGTCAGCTCAGTTCTGCCCTTGGTGCTGAATGGAGTGTGAAAAAGTGTATAAGTATCATACTTAGCAGTAATGGAATTTGATTTTTTGATAGCAGCTTTTGAAGTCCATGTTACTGATATGGGCAAATAGCTTACACGCACTTAATTGTGAGTTGAGAAATCTGGTAGATATATATTTTCCTATCAGAGGCCTTGCCTTAACTTATCCTCATTTTCCTCTGTGGAATTTCTATCTGTTAACTCATGCTGATGAAAAATTTGGTTGGCTGACTATAGGTCAATGATTGAAGTGCTCATGTCAGTTGTTCTCCATCTCCTCCATCCTGTGTAGTCACTCCTTCCTGCTTAGCAACACAGGAAGGACGTCTCAAACCCAAGACCAGGGAATAATGCTTTATGGCTGAACTTTTCCAGGCCCCCTCCTAGGGCCTGGTGTTCACATCTTAGTTTGCATATGAGGATACTTCTTTCAGTGTCATGCTTAGTGACTACTGGAAATGAGGGCAGAAAACCAGTCCTTTTGGCTACTGTGTACCTCTATGAAATGTATGTGTATTCCATTTCTTGCTTTTTTTATGTGTCTTTTGCTTTAGAAATTCCAATCTTATCTAGCCCAGAAGCCTTGGTATCTGACTATTAGGCCTGAGACATCAGAGATAATAAGGAAGAGCAGTGTAATTAACTGAAAGGGGAAATGATTTGCATTCATGTTATTTAAAATGCCTTTTTTTGTTTGTGTCAAGGACCCATATAATTCACATCTCCAGGAGAAAAGCTCTTGGGTGGGAAGGGAGATGCTTAAGGGTTCAGAAGATTTGCATCCCACATTCATGAATCACCCAAAGAATCTTGTGCCATTAGAAAGGAAAATGTAACTTGGAAGTCCTGATTTGGAGAGAGGGAAAGAACGAAAAGCAGATAAACCCTTGTTAGGTAGTGTTCATATGTAACAGAGAAGCAATGGAGGACCCCAAACTCTCTGCTCTCCCTTTGGGCATCATCTTATTACTAACAGTACCTCTTCAACTAATACACTCCTTCAGATTTTTGAAAGTGTTCTATTTTTGTCTTTCCTGGTTCTTAGAGGAAAAGGCGAGCCAGTGACAGAGCTGAGTTGGTCCTCGTGCCGGCAGCTTCTGTACCAGTCGATGGCCACCATCCTGGCGCACACAGGCTTCGAGTGCGCCAACGAGAGCGTCCTGGAGACCCTGACGGACATCGCCCACGAGTACTGCCTCAAGTTCACCAAGCTGCTGCGCTTCGCCGTGGATCGAGAAGCTCGCCTCGGGCACACCCCGTTCCCTGATGTCATGGAGCAGGTCTTCCATGAAGTGGGCATTGGCAGCGTGCTCTCACTGCAGAAGTTCTGGCAGCACCGCATTAAGGACTATCACAGCTACATGCTTCAGGTGAGGAGAGCAGTAGGGACCAAGAAATGTACTGCCAGTACAGTTGCATATTCCTGTGGCAAGTCCTGAGGGGAAATCTAACTGGTAAACCTCCTGGGTGTGGAGAGGAGTCGTCAAGGGAAAGCGAACAGGAACTTTTTGACTGGAAGACAGAACCCCTTTTTTGTGTCCCTACTGAGACTAAGGATGCTTTACTGATGGCTTGCCTAAGTTTAAGAAGAGTCTCCCAGCTCCTGAATTACCCAGGCAAGATTATCAAGTAGAGGTAGAATCAGAACTGGCTGATGAACTGAATTTTCTGCTTTAGTGGGATATTTGGCTAGTTAACATTTCAGCAAACATGTAAGCAGATGCTGTAGAGTGGCTTGTGTTCACAAGCAAGCAGTGACTTACTTAAGCTTTAGGAGTATAGGGTAGTAATTTGCTGATCTGGGCTATCACAGGGGTGCTACCTTCTTCTTATATAAAAATAACATATAAAGATTTGTCTTTGTTAGAAGCATTCCTACTCAAAATACCCATTCTGTTCATTTTTGCTAAAATGTTTTTGTTCAGATGTTGTGTCCTTTTGGAATCTGGGTTTTCTGCATCATTCTGCTGTTGCAGTTCACTCTCACCCTGGAGCTGATCATTGTCTTAACAATAATTGTTCTTTATGCAGGACTGAAGTCCACACTAGCCCCTTTATTTGGAAGTATATCTAGAAGGGAGAAATCAGCTTTGCTATTTTTTTCTTCCTTGCTTTTGCTGTTAAAATGTCTTTATGGGATTTTTCTGACCACAGTTCACTGACTGTTGAGATTTAGTTGTATAAACAAGCATTTTTTAGAAGCAGATGAAATCTGAAATTTTTAAATTTAATTGTTTACTGTTGTTAAGTTTCTGGAAGTACAGGGTAGTTCTAAATCTCATTCCTGTATTTGTTTCACTTCTCTAACTGGAGAAAACTTCTGTGTTTTTTGCTGTCAATCTGACAGAATGTACTCAGGCTTTGCCCAGCGGTGACTATAGGGCTGTTGAAGATTTGAGGTGCTTGATTTTTAATGCTGGGGTGAATTTGTTATTGGAGGATGGGGGCAATCTTATAGGTAAAACCAATGAGTAAGACTGAGACACTTTGCTTTTGTTTCATGCTCTGTTTAAATTTCTGGGCCTCATCACCTCTCTTTGTAAAATGAAGGTGCTCATATTTATCAGTCAGATGTTAGTGGATTGAACCTCTTATTAAAGTCCCTTGTTACAGGACAGAAGGTGCACTTAAAGGGGAAAAAATCCTTCTTGTGTAGCTGGTAAGTTGTTTACTTGCTCATTCAGGTCAGAAGTCAATAATGCTCAGGAAACAGAGTGCACTGCAATGTAATTGCCATCAGAGCCTCTGAAGTCACTCTCACCTTTCTGGCCTCTTTTTCACCCACTGATCTTTGACAGGTTAGCAAGCAGCTCTCTGAAGAATATGAGAAGATTGTAAACCCTGAAAAAGCAGCAGAAGACACAAAACCTGTGAAGATTAAGGAGGAACCTGTAAGTGATATTACTTTCCCCATAAGTGAAGAGCTGGAAGGAGATCTGGCTTCTGGTGACCAGTCTTTGCCTGTTGGAGTACTTGGAGCTCAAAGTGAGCGCTTCTCTGCCAACTTGGAAGTAGAAGCTTCCCCACAGACTTCAGGTAGGGGTTTCTTGCTTCTCCTGGAAACAGCCCTTCAGCAGTTTCATGTGATCTTGTTTCTTCTGCTTAGTTTTGGGGTTGTGTTCAGAGATTCGTATTCCTGCAAAGTTGAAAGCCAGGTTCCTTATATAGTTTAGGGATTGAATGAGTTCTGGAAATACAAATGGTACTTGGTGCTGTCCTCCATATTCAGGAGGTAATGACAGTCACTGTTTTATGAAAGCTTATCAGTGACTTATTGTGAAATGGGCTCCTGGGAATCCCTCCTAGCATCTCTTCTCCAAAGCGTGCTGTACTTGGCTGAGGCCATGGAAAGTGAAGTGGTGAGTGAATTAGTGGGGTTATGGAGACTGCACTCTTTTCCTCAAAGTGTTATCCCTTGATGTTGGCACTGGAGCACACTGGTGGCAAGCATGGGAGAATCTGCTATGGCTGTGCCTGCTCCACACCTACATAGAAGTTTCATTCTCTTCGCTGTTTAGTGAAGCTGAACTTCCTGGAATAAAAAATAGGCAGTTTTGATTTTGTGTAGAACCATCTGAACTCTGAAAGTCCCTGCAATAATAACTGTTTCACTTTAAAATCTGGTTAAAAACCAATGAAGCCTGTCCTCCTATTAACCCTAAGCTAAGCAGCATATATAGTGAGGTTAGTGTATACCTCTGAGTCCATTTGTTTTTTGGCACTGTGATGAGCTTTAAAAAAGATAAATCCATCTCATGTTTTTGTGAAAGCTCATACTGTTTTCCATAGCACCTCTGAAATGTGAAGTGTTTGCAGTTCTGTGGGAGAAGGAACAGCAGACTCCTCTGGCCCATCCAGGGTTGTGAGTGATTCATCTGGAAAGCTTTGTATTAGCATCTACCACTTGAGACCCAGAGGTTAGCAAGCTAGCTGTATATTAAATGCCTCTTGCTTCTCTGATACAGAATTGATGTTTTCTAATTAAGAATACAAGTGCTCTGTTTCTCGCTGAGAATCCCTCTTCACTTCACAAGAGCCTTTGGAAATCTCATCTGTGAGGAGTTCCAGTGTAGACCTGGGCAGGCTGGAGAGTGTTATATCCTAAGGAGTGAGAAAAAGCTGCTGCAATTAGGACACTGCCATCTCGAAATGCAGGTGTGAGGCCTGCAGGGAGGGCAGCGAGACTTCAGTGTCTGAGGGCTGAACTCTAATTACAGCCTTTCATGTTCTCCCTCTGTTTCTGTGCATGTCTGACATTGCAGTTGTGAGCTGGCTGCTTACTTTCACTGCAGTTGGAGAAATGGAGGCAATATTGCACCTTGTTCCTCTGACTCACAGGATAACATGAAGATTAGCTTATTTGTAAAGTACTTTGAAGTTAAAGTGCTTTGAAGATGAAACATCCTGTGTTGATGCTTAAGTACTTCTAGTCATTAGTGACACTCTTAGTGACAGGTGACAGAGCTGAAAGGAATAAGGCTGAGCGATGAAGAGCAATTGATGAAGGAAAGACACAGTTTAGTTTAGTGAGCACCTTTGATTATCATGTGGACTGGAGCTGTAACTCTGGAACCGATGGCATTTTAATGATATGTCCATTGTTGAGAGGGGTGCATTTACTTTTGATTAACATAGGAAGGACTTTCATTAAGGCAACTGAGCTAATGTAGGCTGTGTTATCATAAAGGGTCTCATAAACTCTGGTTTGGGCTAAGCTGATCTGGAAGAGATTAGTGACTTCTTCATAAAGGAGAATTCTTGGCACAGATATGTTGGAACTTTTGTTCTCTTTGTAATTTTTACTAAAAAGCGACTGTTGTTACTAGTATATTGATAATAGGGAATGGTAGTAGGTTTGGCTCAGTACAAGAGCTTTGGTTGTGCTTTCAAACTGTAGGCATGCTCTTTGAGACATGAAGTTTGGAAAACTTAATAAAACTGGTTTCCTACTTTGTTGGTTTTTAGTGGGTCTTTTTTGTTGTTTCTGGCTTTTGGTTTTTGGTTGGATGGTTGTGTTTTTGTTTTGTTTTGTTTTTAATTATTTTTATTTTCCATGTGAATTTAACCCCACACAAGAGAGAGATTTCACAGTTTGTTCAGTTCTGGGCTATTTATGCCCATCTCAGCAAGGAGACCAATTAGTGTAGTTTTAATAGGATTTTTGACTCTCTTAAAGCTTTAAATAAACAGAAATAATGCAATCTGTAATTATTGCTCTTGGGAAGAAAAACATTTGCTATTATCAAGGAGTATGGTTTTGTAATCTTGTACAGAAAATCCTCAACCAGTGCTCAGATTGCATGCTCGTCCAGAAATTTTTTTAAAAAAGTGAGGCAGGGGGAGCTATTTCCCAGCAGGGCGACTGTGAGGTTGAGCCAAGAGGATTTCTTTCCATTCTGCTGAAGGATGGGATGAGACCTGTGGGTGTTGAGTACAAGGAGGCAGGCAGGTAGGTGGCTGACTGCAGCTCTGATGTCCCTGCATTTCAGTGCTGAAAGCAGTAATTTGGGACTGTTCATCTGCCTACTCCTCTGCCCGCTCACTTCACCTCCCCTGCAGAAGCCCAGTGTGTCTGACAGTTGCAAGGAGCTCGTAATGACTTCTGGACTGCCTTGAAGTCTTCTTTATGCAGCGTCTAGTCCATGTGCTATTGGTGTGCCCATTGCTGCTGGGACACTCCTTCTGGAGAGGGATGTAAAGTTGTTTCTCATGGAGAAAATCACGTGGAGGCTAACAGTGAAAGGATACCATTATATTTTTTGGAGTAGCAATTGCTGGGCTGTTGCAAAAGTCAACAGCTGTTTTTTATTGATCACAGTGCTTGGTGTGTTTTGTTTTTCCCCAGCATAGTTAACCTGTGGCTTTGCTTTTGCTCAGTCTTTACCTTTGCTGCTGTCCCTTGTATCTGCATGCTGTTTGTGATTTATCCTTTTACTCAGTTACCATTGTGTGCTTTTTCCTTCTCTAGGGGCTGAGGTGAATGCTTCCCCACTCTGGAACTTGGCACAGGTGAAAATGGAGCCGCAGGAAAATGAGGAAGCTAATGTACATGGCCACGGGGTCCTAGGCAGTGATGTCTTTGAGGAACCAATGTCAGGCATGAGTGAAGCTGGGATGCCACAAAGCCCAAATGGCTCTGAAAGCAGCTACGGTTCTCATTCTGCTGACAGCCTGATGGGATCCTCACCTGTCTTCAACCAGCGCTGCAAGAAAAAGATGAAGAAGATGTGAAAAGGAATAGTCTTTTTATTTAGTCCTGATGGTGTGCAACAGACACTTGAAAGGAACTAGAAGAGTACTGTGATGATTCCAACACAGGGCTGGCCCCCGTGTGTGAGGGACCTGCATAAAATTACTGTGAGAGGTTTGATGTGTAGTGCACTTCAGCTCCCCTCTTTCCTGGCTTCTGTACTCCATCCTGATTCATGAGACTGAAGATCATCCTTTATGTTTGATGGTGGCATGGCTTGCTTTGGCAGATTAATGAGGAGCATGCCGGTGAAGAGCAGTTGAGAGGAGATTTTCCAAGTTACAGAACCATTGAATAGTTTGGTTTAAAGGGGCCTTGTGGCATTTTTACTCCAGCCTCCTGCTCACGAGCTCGCCTGTTAGAGCAGGTTGCTAAGGGCTTTGTCCATTTGAGTTTTGAGTATCTACTACGATGGTGATGCCAAATCTCTCTGAGCAACATTTTCCCATATTTGACAACCCTCACAGTAAGAAAAAATATATAGTTGCATCTAGTTGGAATTTCTCATGTTCCAGCTTGTGTTCACTGCCTCTTGTTCTGTCCTTGTTCATCTCTGAGAAGAGTCTGACTATTAAGGGACTATATACAATGAGATATATTTTTAGCCTTTTCTCTTTTAAGTGTGGAGAACCCATGTTCCCTGAGCTCTCCTTACTCATCCTGTGCTCCAGCCCCAAACCAGCTCTGTGACCTTCCACTGAAATTGCTGCAGTGCCCTTGTAAGGGGGAGCACAAAAGCGGATGCCATCCTCCAAACGCCATCTCACAATCTCTGAATAAAGAGGAATAATTTCCCTCAGTGTGCTGGCTACCTGCTTGCTGATGGTGGTGGGCAGCAAGAGAGTCATAAGTCAGAGTGTTTTAGTTGGAGAGCCATTGCTGCTGCTGCTGGTGACCTAGCAAAGATGCTGTGGAGTGGTCTCACAGTGCCATTAGCCAGCTCCCTCAGTGCCTTCACGTTCAGCCTGTTCGTTTCAATGGGCTTAAGTTCTCACTAGCTCAGTCTTCCTCTGCTGTAGGTAATGCTTTATTCCTATATGCTGCTAGAAGGCTTGGGGACCTGGCAGGCCTTAAGGCAGAAGTTAGTGAAAACAGGCAAAAAAAGTGTTGTGTGCATGAGCCTGAAAGTACAAAGAGCATCCTTTGTTACCATATTGCCTGCACAGTTAAACAGTAAGCCATATTTTCTTTAACTTTCCTTTTGCTTCCAGTTACTTAAAGAAGCCCTTCTTCTTATTTCTTACAGTTTCAACTCCAGCTGAGCTTTGGCTTTCCTAATTGTCTCTGCCTACTCAGACTGTGTCGCTATATCTCTGCTGGCCAGCCCATCCTCACTTCCACTTCTTTGTACCTTTCTGTTTGTGTTTGAGATCAGTCAGGAGTTCCTCGGTCATCTGTGCTGGCCTTCTGTCATGCCTGCTGTAATTTCTGCTTGTCAGAAAGGACTGATCTTTTACTTTGACAAGGCTGTTTGATGATAAAGCAGCATACTTGGATTCCTTTGGGCAGCCAGGACAGTCCCTTGTGAAATTCTGCTAAGACATTCCTAAGGCAAACCAAAATATGTTGACCTAAAGGTACAGGACTCTGTGTTGTACACATTTCTCAGGATTTTAAATGCCACAATTCTAGGTCTTCTGCAGCCAAGACCTTCACATTCTCCACCAATTCTTCCTTGTTAGAAACAAGACCAGCAGAGCTTACTCCCTAGTTGAATACTTGATCATCTATTTAGGAAAGCTGATGAGGTTTTCTGTAGAGAATGAAACAGCTTTTACTATTGGTGTGAGCCCGTACTGGCAATGCAAACTTTTCCTTTGCTGTGATTGGATTGAGTGCAGCAACTTCAGGCTGGCTGAGCACTCATATTCAAGGTTGTTATCTTGACAACTTAGTCTGAAACAGAATCTATTTTGCTGCTTGCTTTTATGGCTCAGCTGACTGATGGCATTTTTTTTGTTCTGCACAATCCTCAGTTGATCAACTCGGTCTTTAACTTGATTCAGTGTGTCTCTCTCTCAAAAGAGCTAGAATGAACATGAATCAAGAATGAACAGCCACTTAAGTGGCTTTATACCTGTAACCCCTTGGGATGGTTGAGGGAAATTTACCAAACCTCCCATTTATCTTTACAATTGCAGGTTTATCTTTTGAAAGAATGAGCTTCAGGCATAGTATTTTTGTTTCTGTATAACATGCCTGGCCTTAATTCTTTTTTCCTAACTGTATTTCTCTTCCACTTTATAGAAGTGAAATTCAAACATAAAATTCCTCAATGTCTAATAAGAATGCGTGACCACAGGCTTTTATGGACAATAGAGTTAAAATTGTCCATCACAGTTTTAAAGGTCTCTCCTGGGGGGTAAGTTCTCACTATTTTAAGCCTAGTCAGTAGTAGAAGAGCATACCAGAAAAATCTTCGTTTTGATTCCCCCTGAGTCACCATTACCCAAGCTGCAATGTCCCCGTTTTCTCAGCTGTGAAAAAAGAATAGTAATATTTGCCTTTCAGAAGTGTGTTTTGAGATTTAGTTACTCTGAGAAAAAAAAGCACAGTAATCATTCAGAGAGTTTTGTGAGAGTTGCGAGCTTTTATTCCATTTCAGTTGGACTATTGCTGGCTGGAGAATGCTTAGATGGTTGCTGGAATGTCCTGCATGACACAGGTTTGAAGCAAAACTGCTGATAACAAAGAAGTATAGCAAAACTCTTCTGTTCAACTGCCCTGGTACAAGGAAGGCATTTGGGGTGGTACCTTCTCACTCAGTTTAGATGTCTGCATCTAAACTTGTTCCTTTGGGCCACACTTGCAGCTGAAGAGAAATAATCATTCTTAGGTCACTGTTCTTTTGGCCTTGAGGTAGAAGTATAAAGCAAGTTAAATGGCATTTTTAGAAATGTCTGTTTTTCCTTTGTGTGCCCATAAAGTGAGTTCAATTTGACTAACTCAGCTGAAGATATCCACACCATCAGTCTATGAGTTAAGTGACGTGACTTAAGCTGGGTGGGAATCAGAGACTTCCTCCTGCTGAGCCAGTGCTTTTTCTTTTCTGCACATTTACTAGAGCTCGCTGTTCAAATGGTAGCACAGGCCTAAGAGCAGGCTGCCCATCTCAGCTACACCAGCAGATCCAGTGTTCTCCACAACACACGGAATGTGCCAGGATGGGGTCTTGAGGCTCAGCCTGATTTTCCCCTTGCGTCTTTGACACTGTGTGAGAGCACCTGTCATTGGGCCTTTCTCTGTAGAGGCTTTGCAGACTGGTGTAGTAAAATGTTCTTGCAGCCAGGGCACTTATGCAAAGTCCATTGCACTATTTTTGGGAGCCAAATGACAGAGTGACTGCTGCCAGCATCGCTTGCTCATTTGCAAGATTTCAAGTGGGCTAAAAATGAAAATCTAGCGTTCTCCAGGGCTTTGGCTAAACCTCCTAAGTGTTAATCTTAAGTGCTTTCTCTGTATTGTTCGTGTGCAGATTGTTCTGTCTTAACTTTTGTGAATTTTTTTTTATTTCGCATCCGTTTTCCACACCCATTTCACCCACGCAACAAGCCAAGCCTGAGTGCTTCAAGTGTATTTAAATACATTGCATATTCACTGTCCTTTGAGTCAGCTGTGTTGTTGCAGTGTAGGGGAGAAATGTTATTGATTCTCTTTGGGATGCATGTTTATGCAGAGGTGAGAAACCTGTCAGCATCGCTTGTACACTTAAAAATGATGGCAGAGTAACAGCTGTACCTCCTGTTCCCCCAGTGTGCTAAGGGTTGCAGCTGACTTTGGTGTGCTTGACATTTCCTTTTATGCATGTGGAAGCTTTACCTTCTGGGTGAGCCCTTCTCCTCTGAACTTTCATGGTTCTTAGATTTGCAGTGGTGTTCATCATGCATGCAGTAGTGAAATTTAAAATCTAGCTCACAAAGTCAGATACAGACAATATGCTCTTTTGATGAATGAAATAAGATTTTTCTAGGTGTTAATGCAGCCTTGGGCAACTAGTGAGGTGTGTTTATTGACCGTGTAATCCCCAAATTTTAAACCACAGTGAGATTATGCAGTGGGTTGGAACGAAGCTCTGCTCTTGCAGTTGCTGTTTCTTGCTGATGGCTGGTAAAACGCTCTGCTGACCCACCTGCAGTTTTTACAGTTCTTTCATCTTTCTCCCTTCTCTTTCCAAAAGTGGGTGGATGAAAAATGGAAATACTGAGTTTTGACCATGTCCATATCCAGTAGCATTGATGTCTTACAGTGATTTATTTTGGTTGAAATTGGTAGGAACTTTGATATCCATTTGGAGGGCAAGATCTGTAAATTACTTGGCTTTTGAAGTGTTTTGCATAGGAATCAGACAGGATTGTAGTTGAGAGAGTGGTGTGTATCATATTCCTTTTTCCCTCTAGCAATACCTTTTTATTCCTTTTGAAGAGTTTTGTCTGGTATCCAGTAAAGTTCGCTGTATAAATGGCAGTGTAACAACTTATGTGTACAGCTTTATGTCAGACTAGCTACCTAGTGATTTAATTCCAAGGCCATCCATGCTAATTTGAATATGCATAATGCTGTGCAGAAAAAGAGATGTTTCCTGCATAGAAATTTACAATTTAAAAAGAAAACAGGAAAATAAGATTAGGTAAGGTAGGTGAGGCCAATGTGATTATGTGCTCAGTTCTGAGACTAATGCACATGTTATGTGTGAAGGATGTTTTACTTAAAATGTTTTTGTACATGCATGTGAAAGAAATATGTAACTTTGCTTTGTGTTTATATGGAACAAAATTACTTGGAAATATTTCAGGGTTGGGTTTTTTTTCCCCCTTGCTCTCCTGGAGAGAGTTTCTTTGAAATTTGTAATAAAATAAATAAAACTATTCAGAAATAAAAATCCTAAAGGTGTTGTGTGGATTTTTTGGTTTGTTTTGGAGAATGATGCTGTGAACACAAAAGCTGGTCTCGGAGTTCTGTCTACTCTTACGTGGGATCTGGAGTAGACCTTTTGCAGGCCTGAATAAGTTACTGGGATGATATATCAGTGTTAATGTCACAACCAGGAAGACAAGAAATGTTATTCAAGGATGGGGCCATGGAAAATGGAAGTCTTTATTTTGCACAGGTGCCAGTGCAAGTGAGCCCCTGAAGTGATATTAGAACTACACTGCTACTATTGGTATTCATCCAGCATAAGCAAGTGCTGTTTCTGGGGCAACTACTTATATATACTTCTACTAATTATATTAACAGACTACCTAGGAGCCCAGCTCCAAGCTGTGTGCTTTGCTCTTTTATGTGCTGGTCTACCTATTTTACATTCAGCTTATTTTTTTTTTTTTCTTTCTGGGGAACTGCTTTAGACTGCAGTGAGTGAAGCACAGTGTGCTTTCCCCTCTGCTCTGTCTGTCAAGGTAGGGCTGAGGAAGGAGGTTTGATGTTTGCTAGCCCTGCTAAGCAATTGCAAATAGCACAACCTGAATTAGGATATTGGCCTGTGCCGCTTGCCAGGAGAGAGGGAATAATAATCACGGTGCTTCCCATCACCGGTGTACTTGAGCGCAATCCACCTGCACAGCTGCTCCACCCAAGCCTGTACTGTTGAATGGATTTCCCAATCCCCAGTCCAGGGCTGTACTTTCCCCGTCCCCGCCAGGACCGAGAGGCAGAGGACAGCAATCCCCCCTTGCCATTGCCCCGCACCGGGTTAAAGCCCGAGCCCTCTGATCCTCTGTTCCAGCAGCCTGAGGTGCCTGCCCGGCAGCCTCGCCTTTCCCGGGTGCCGCCCCGAGCCCGCTGCGGTGGCCACGGGGCGGTGCTGGCCGCTCGCCGCTGCGGGGCTGCCGGCCGGGGGGCTGTAGCCCGGGGACGGCCCCTTGCGCTGCAGCCGCAGCCTCTGCGCTCCCCCCAAAAACCCCAAACTCCAAACCGTGTCATTTGCGCTGCGTCTTTTATATCAGAGATTAGAATCGCCTCTTTGTTGCTATGGAAACGCTGCGCGGGAGAAGTCGACCTCATTACGAGTTAGGATGAAGAGTCCTTAGGGGTGGGCTCGGCACCCAGGACTCTTGCAGTGGGGAGAATGGGGCTGCGGGATCTGTGGCAGGGGCGTCGCCCCATTTGCGGTGATCCTCAATGGTCTTCAGAGCTTGTGGATCTTTCCCTTCAGGTTCAGCAGGCCAGAAACAGCCCCTGCTCCTGAATCAGCCTTTTCCCTTGGGAATCGGCTCAGGAGTCTGTCAGCATCGCTTGTGCACCTGGACTGCAGGTGCCCTTCCTTGAGTACGTGTGGAGGCTGTCACTGCAATAGGCAGCAGTGAGCTGGATGAAAGGCTTGGGTGTTGTGAGGGGGCTTTGCTTCTGGTGCCTGTCAGGGCCCTGCCATACACTGTGTGCTTCTCCCTATGATCTGGGCTGCCACCTCAGCCCGAACTGTGCTTGTAGGTGTGCCTCACTGTCAGCTTTGGGCCCCTCCAAACATCCTGCTGCCTCTGCTCGTCCGTGCCACTCGGGTTTGTTTTATCCCTCCCTTGACTTGCATTGCTGATTCTCCTCTTGAGCTCCTGACAGCCCAGCAGCACAGTTTCTGTGCCCTCGCTGCCCAGCTTCTTGTGGCACATTGTTGCTGCCCATCTTGAGTTGCAAACAGACTTAGGGAGCAACTTTTTCCCTAAGTTGAAAAGAAACCCAGTAAGATTACTTATCTTGCTTTTAGTCAAAATTTTCTTTCTCTTGGTGGTGGAAAGGAAGTTGGAACTTGTTTTAACAGTTGTAAAAGCTGATGGCTTCTCTCAGTTATTCTTGTTAGTTAGTCTTGTTGCTGCTGGACAAACTTCCCAGCATGGAAGGTGTGCTGCATCCCAGCTCTGGCATAAAGCTCCTCCATCCCTGATGCCTTCAGGCTGAAGGAGGGGGATAGGCAGAATTTGTACAGCAGAAGATGAGGCAGAAGTTTTCTGAGGCACTTGGGCTGAGCGTGGTTTGTGCTCTGGGGTCTGTGTTGCCTGCTGTGCCAAAGCTGGCATTTGTTAAAAGGTAACTCCATGAAAGATTTTGTGAACTACAGTTTCTTAGCCTTTCTGGGTATCAATTTCGAGTATTTGGAGAAGGGCTGGAAAAATGATAGTGTTTGCCAATACTAATACAAACAAACAAGAAACGCAGGCCCTTTTTTCCCCTTGTTGATGTGTCCTTCTCTTCTCTTCTCTTCTCTTCTCTTCTCTTCTCTTCTCTTCTCTTCTCTTCTCTTNCCTTTCATTACATTTTCCAGTCATGGAGCAGCCACAATCTTGGTTTTGGTGTTCCTGATTTTGCTGGAGGAAATTTAGTGTTCTTGGTGAATGTGACATTGCTGCTGCTGTAGCAGCTCCTCTGAAGACAGTGATGCTGAATGTTTAGCAAAACCATTCTTTTGCATCTGCAATGCCTAGTAGTGAATAGTCTTAAATGAATGTAACCAGACCAGTTTGACACTCTCCATCTTTTCCCTTTGTCAGTCTCTTGACTCTTGTAATACCATAATTTTGCTATTATTTGAGTCGATAAAAACTCTTCTATTGTAGAGCAGTCCTGGATTTCTCTAGTAAAGAAAGGAAACAAGGAAGCCAATTGCTGGTAACTCTGAATGTCTAAAGAAAATTACATGAATCAATTCTAATCTAAAAAGCTGTAGTATATAAAAGCCCTGAGTCTTCCTCTTATGGCCTAAAGAAACAAAAACTGCACATGCAGTTGCCAGCTTCTATGATGGTCACATTGAAAGCAAAGTAGTTGCATTTATATTGTGATACCTGCATTATATTTGTCTGATATGGCTGAGATGTCACAGCCCTATTAACTACAGGTGCTGTATAACACAGTGTCTTTTTAAACAGGCAGGTAGGATAAAATAAAATATGATTCTTTGTCTGCTGAATGGATTTTTTCTGTGGGAAAAAGTGAGCAAACCAGCTACATCTCAGTATAACCAAATCTTTCACAATGACTTCAAAGGAAGCAGAGAAATTAAATAACTAAAGAGACACTGTCGTTCATGTATTCATCTCCTCTAGCCCAAAGCTCTGACACATTTCTGCACTCATTTCCTGTCTTTAAAAAAAATAGCATTTCACAAAAAATTGTCAGAGCCCTACAGATCTCAGCAGTGATTTCTGTTTTTCTTTGTGTTTTGTTTGCAAGCTCGGTTTTGATAAATTATGTTCTTGTTGGGTTGTGGGCAAAATGTACTTCCACAATGAATGAATGTACTTCTCACTATAGAGCATCTAATAAGATACCCTCTAAGATCCCTATCTTCTAAAATGTTTAATAGTACAGAATCATCCTAGAAAATGTACTAGCTGATGTCCTGGTCCTGAAGCAAGTGTGAGTAAAATATATTTGATCTTGAAATTGTGGGCTAGAAAGGAGATTGCTTGTGGGCTGGCCACAGACCTTTATGCAGAGGCTGTGCTTATGCTATTTTTTAAATTCTTCACGAGTCTGACATCTTCCACAAATGTAAGCGGTTTCAGAACCTACAGACACAGACTTCAGTGCTGTTTGTGGGAGTTTCTAGAGTGTTTTAATGAGGCACAGAGGTAGTTTTGCAGAGTCATGCTGCAAGTAGATGTACCTGTGAGCGCCAGTGTGGGACTGTGAAAGAACTGGTTTCTTTTTGGAATGGCAGATGGGAGAGAAAGTGACAGTCTGCACAGAAAATCTGTATGCAGCCTCACATGGGCAGAAAATATGAGCTCTTGGAACATCTACTGAAAATTCATACAGAGGTGAAGGATTTAAAAGTGAAAGGAAAGGCAGAAAAGAGACAAAGATGAAACTAATTGTTCTAGGAACTCCAAAAGTTAAAAATTGCAAGTCTTGATTCCTCCCTCTACCAGGAATCCTTCTGCATCCATGAGATGTCAGTGATTCAAAGTGACATAGGGAAAGCTGAAGAGATAGAGAGGGCAATATATGTAGGCATGTATTTAGTTAGTATTTTATATGCATTTATCAAGGCAGAGATATACAGAACAGTTGTATACATGGCTGTGCTGTTGCCATCATATCATTTACAGTCCCTAAGGATTATGAGTAGTTCCTGTGCTACTTCTGTCATCATCTTGTGGGATGTGTGACCAGACGAGTTTTGGGTGCTTGAGATAACCATGTAGTGCTTCTAGTCTTTCATCTAGCAATTCAGATGAGCACATCTGTGATTTTAAGTGTATGAAGAGCAGGCTGTGGATGTGCTTTGAATTATGTGTATACCTCATACCCTTGCTGAATAAGGGCAGTACAGCAGAGTAATGAGCAAAATTAAAAAAAAAAAAAACAAAAAAAAAACCCAAACCAAAACAGCTCACCAGGCTATATTTAGGTCAGGATCTGCAGTTCATTTCTCTGGACACCTGATGCCTCTAGCTAACTGGCATGATTGGGCTGCTCCAGGAGTGATATTTTATTCCACTCATCTGACAACACCCATCGTTTTCTTATACACAAATATCCCTATCACTAAATCAGCCATCGTTAGTGCTAATTGGCTCCCTGGCTGTACCCTCGGAGGAGCATGATAAGCCTGAATGGAGGCTAAAGGCCTGTCTCCCCACAGAATGGCACTGGGACAACCTGTGAATATATAACAACCTCTGCTTTCATATTTTGCTGCCTGGTCTTGCTACAGAGAGGCTTTCAAAAGCCAAGGCTGTCACTCTCACCATTTTCTGTCAGGACTGAGTTTGCCCACACAGAAGTTAAAGCATACTAGCCACTGGTAAATGTTTGCTTTCCATCATATTTTTCTGCTAGTGGATGCCTGTGTGTGCAGTGAAGTGCACTGGACGGGCTCCAGCTCCTGGTAAACAAGAGAGACAAAATGGGGATGTGAGCAGACTGGGAATTCAGATGGGTGTTGGCATGAGGTCAGATGCTTTTACAAAATACCACCCTTCATTTAAGCTGTGTCATGCTTTCTGATGTGTCATATCTTATGATGGATTAGACAAAGCTAGCCATTTTTTGGCAGGCTGAACAAAGCTTATGCAAGAGTAGATCTTTTGACTAAAAGTTCCCTTTCAGAACCCTTCTGAGAAATCCCGAATTGTCCTGGAAATTCTGCTTTACATGAAGATGTTCAGTGTGTAATCTTGAACAGATTGTACATTTTGAGCAGTGATTCTTTGAGGACAGGTAAAAATGTGTTCTTTGTCTTGCAAAGAAATTTTTCTATCCTTTTCCAAAAGGAATGATGAGCTTCTCCTATTAATGAGAGCAAGAGAAAGGGGGAAAGGCAGTGGCAGAGCTGACATCTGTAGCTCCTGCATCTGAATTGGATTCCATTATTTATTTTATATAACCAGAAAATCTTCTTTTGAGAAAGGAGAAATGGAGTGGGCTGTGGAGAATGGAAGAATCATGATTTCATTCCAAGGAAAGTGAAGGAGGAAAAACAAAGTTCTGCCAACAGAAAAACAGTGTTCTTTGTCCTCTGTCACTTCCACTGCTATCCCACCTACTATGGTGGAATCCCTAAGGGAAACAGAAGTAACCAGAAGGTACAGAAGTATTTTCATATGTTTTCAAAGCGAAAGCTATTTACATTCTCTCTTTAGTCAGTTGTAGGCCCTGAGGGTCTTCCTGTCCTTTGCTTTCAATTTGTGGGAGTGAATTGTGGCATCATTTCTGCTCCCCTCCATCTTCTTTAAGGTCTCTGCTTGGTTTCCCAGTGAGATGCACATAGATTTTCTATTTGGCAAAATGCAGCATCACTATTCCACACTCCACTCTAAATCTTATGTGTCAGTCTCCTTCCAGCTTTGCAGGTTTTGTTTGCATAAATGAGCGGATTGCAACAGAAAGAATCTGGATTGGCAGCTCTGAAGACTTTAATCCTCTTTTCATCCACAGAGCAAAAATAATGCAACAGCAATGTGGCTGGGAGGACTGCTATGCTGGCTAACACCAGGGACAGATCTGGGGGACTTCCAGAACTGAAAAGTGTGACCCCTTTCATCACCTGACCTGAGGTAAGAGGTCTGTATGAGACCTGTAAGCTCTAGGGACTGGGAAGGCAGAGGGAGAGCTAGGCCATGGCTGGCTGCTCAGTTACATGAGTTTGCTCTGGAAATAAACTCTTTCCAAGTGTCTTGGCTTTAGAGCATTGCAAATCCTGTGCAAGTCACTACCTAAGTGATGACAGTATCTTACTGGCTGTACCAGAAACTGTAAATCAGTCCTAAGCCTGAGGAAAAATAATCTTTAGGTCAAGTTAGTCTTAGATTCTCTGCAGATGTTACTGGCAAATTTACTTGTCTTGGTCTACATCAAATATTCTGTTGTGGTTACAAGGTTAGTGGTGCTCCTGGCTGTTCCAGATGTCAAGTCTCTGGCCCTCTCCAGATCTTAGATGAACTGGGAAATCATTCTCCTGTGCCCCATCTGGAATCCCCTGTGCAGAAGCAGAGCTGCAACAGGTGTGCCCCAGAGTTCATTGGAAATACAGAGGTAGAAGAGGTGGCCCTGTAGTCCATTGTCTCATTCAGGATCACTGGTACACAAATGATTGATGAATTACATTTGTCCACATCTCTCCTTGAAGACCTCGAGCGATGTGAGACTCCACAGAGCCTTGGTGCATGGCCAAGCTGCTTCCCTTACTTTTTAAATGTGCTCTTTAACGAGCAGCCTGTATGTCCCTTGCTGCAGGTTAAGGTACCATAGGCTGTGTTGTTGATTTCCTGTAAAACTCCTATCTAATCCACGCCTTTCAATCCTGCTTTTGTGCTGGTGGTTATTCAGCTGCATAAAATCTCACACATAACCTTTCTCTAACAAATTCCTTCCCCAGACCATTCCTACAGCCTGTTAAGGTCATTCTGAGTCCTGACCTTGTCCTCCACTGTACGTGCAGTCCCTTGCAGCTTAGTGCTAGCAAATTTAGTAAGCATAATCTCTCTTCCACCATCCAATCTGTAGTGAAAAATATGGGTAGAAGCAAGCCAAGGACAAGACATGCAGAACAGTTTTGGAGAAACAACAGTGGCAAATAACTGAAGGCAGATCATATGATTCTCAAAGCTAATACTTTTTGGTTTTGCACTAAGTTCCAAGATCTGGGAAATTCCTGTTTGAATTAAAGATATTTAAAAATAATTTTAAAATAATAGTTTCTCTAGCTGTTATATCAGTTGGATCTTAGTCTCAAGGTTACATTTCACTATTCTGAACATTCACAGAACAGAGTGGCTCAACTCATAGCCTTGATTAGTCCATGGGTCGCTTCCAGCCAGGTGGCTTATCTCTCACTGAGAGGGCTGCACTGCACTGGCTCCAGGACTGCCTTCACCAGCCAGAACACAGGCAGCTGCTCTCTGAGAGTCAGAGTCAGTGGCAGAAAACACTTCCCAGTAAGGTGGGAAACGTGCTACTGTGTAAACTTTGGCAGAGTTCGGCCCCAAGGTATCAAATCTGGTCTGGATAGGATATTCCACTGTGAGGAGTTCTGGCACATAAGTTTCACAGACACAGCTGATAACTGCTCATTTAGAGAAGAAATAAAACTGGATTTTAAAATTAGCCTATTTACAAGGATTTTTTTTTTTTCTAGATAGTGATGTCAGTTAGGCCTTAAGAAAGGTATCTGATATAATTACTTGTAGAAAACAACAGGTAGGTATGCATCTTCCTGCTTTGTCCATTCTTCCTACTCCCAACCTGATGTTGAAAATATACAGAGCTGGGGACCCTTGTGGGACCTGCCACAAAGCAGGGATCAGACCTTCTGTTTCCATTCTGCCTGGGGCATTTATTCACTCTGTAACTGTAAGTAAATGTCCTGGGAGTCCTGAGCTGCAGTGGTAAACTAGGGGTAAAATTCCATCCACTCGTCAATTAATTTCCCAAGAGACTGGGAGACCTTCAGTAGCCTGACTGATCTTACAGTCTCCTGAGCAGGTCAGAGCCACCCCATAAGATCAACAGCTTGAGGAATCACAGAGCTTGTCCTCAGCCAGTGGCCAAAGGTTCTGGCACTCCTAAATGTAACATTGGCCACCGGGCCCTTCTTTAGGTGGCGGGGAGGGAAAGATGCCGATGACGCACATCCCAGCCCAGACACGTGTGAGTCGTCATGCTTCTCATTACCATTGTTCATTTGCTGCAAAGCAGGTGTTAGCTCAGAAAAAAACCCGTAAAAGCTGCATTCTGGATTGTTTGTTCCTTGTTAAAATGATCTGGGCCCCTGTGGGCATGTGTTGTCTTAATATTCTGGTGCTGAGAAGTGCCACATTTTCATAATGAAAGCTGTTGCAGGAAAGCAATTCCAACCTCAGAGAAAGGGAGAAGATTACACTTGCCACTCGAGTTATGGTATTAGAACAACTGATTTTATTTGTTTTCATTTTCCCTGTCAGCTGCTGCTGAACCTCTATGCAATGTTCTTCAGAGATGTTAATTGTATTTTGTGTGTCTGGATCCCCCTAAGAAGTGACAAACATTTTCAGTCACAAATTAGATGTCTCTTTTCATTTAAACACCAACAAGGAAAACTAATTTAAGAATGGTGCAACTGTTGTTACAGCAAGGGCCCTAATGTGTGATAGAAGCTGACAGATAGATTTAGGGACATAAAGCAACAAATTCTGTGTTGGGAATGTAAATCTATAAGATACTCATTTAATTTTTCCCTCACCTGGTTCATGAATGAGGAAAAAGAGCCACATGTATGCAGCAGGACAAAATAATAAAGTAACTTCATTCAGTTTTCAGGGGTATAGACACATAATTTAGGTCCAGCATTGAAGTGGACACAACAATCTTTGGTCAAAGTTCCTGGGGACACCTATGGATGCCTTTGCCTGAAGAAAGACTGGATTGTGTTTTCTAAGTCTGGAGTGAAAAGGGGAAAATAACAAATAAATAACATGCAAAGAGATGTGGAGAACACTGAGTACATGGATCTGCACAGAGTGGAATAAGAGAATATTTTGCAGGTCCTCAGAACAGCTGAGCTGCTAAATGGAAAGGGAAGATGACCAGAACCTACACTTCTGACACAGGTGCCTAGGGAAATTCCCCTGACATGACCTAAGTCCTGTGAGAGTTGCACCTGAGTACAGTACAGTCATCCAGATCTGGGAACTCAAGCCCAAACTTGAGTCTGTCAGCAACACAAACAGGTATTTTAAGAAAAGCTGTCCTCCCCATACTGGATACTAGGACTTCACAGTGCTGAGCAGAGATGAATTGAAGGTGCGCAGCAGGTGTTACTGATTCTCTCAAACGCCCGGGAGAAAAAAGACCCTGGCACAGCACACATCCCTCTTTCAGGCACTTTTCCCTTCCTACCCTCTGATTCTGCATGGTGAGATTACATGTGAACATCAGGAAGGCAGTGGAATATCTTCCTTTCATTTATAAGTCAGTGTCCAACACGTTTCAGAGCTGGAGCTCTTTTCCCACGAGTTCAGGGTCTGTTGCTCATGGTTCTCAGTTGTTTCAAGCTAGTCTGGGTGTGCTCCAAGCAGAGGGAGCTTTGCAGCATTTAGGCAGCAGACACTTTCTGACAGGTTTTGTGCTCTCCTGTGAAATGTGCAGCAACCCTTGACCAGAGTCAGTCACTGTGTTCTTCAGTAAATGCTTGAAGGTGACTCCAAATGCATGTCTAAGTCACATTTCTCTTGTCTGGTGCTCAAGAGAAAAGGAGCCATCCTGTATCTGCTGGAGCAAGACTGTCAGCAGTTGTGGATCCTGTTGGACCATGGCCTCAGCTTATGCATTGTGGAAGGGGCTTTCTTATCTCTAGGTTGGGCAAAGCAAATTTCCAGCCTCATTGTCCTTTGTCTTTACCCATGGCTCCAATAACTCGTCAAACAGGAAGTTCAAAGGAATTTAAAGCAACCTTGGTCCTCCTTTTTGATTTGTGCCAAGTACAGCCCAGACCCTTGTGGAGTACAGTCAGTCTCCTGTTAACATGGAAATTATTGTACCAGCGATCAGCAAAGAGACTGAGGGGACAGGGACTGCCTCTGTAAAGTCTTTCTGGAGCAGCTGCATGTTCAGCCCATGACATGAAAGAGCTCCCTTAGTGATTTTTTAATGCCCCTGGGCAATAGGCAGAACTGCAAGAAGGCTAATTTTGAGGGGAGATGGCTCTGCCTGCCTGCATCCCTCAGGGTGTAACTCACCAGGTACAGAAAGCACACAGCATCTTCCAGCACATCCTGCGGACTGTAAGTCAGGTTCTGGAAATTTTACCTGTGCTAAGTAGTATCTTCCTCCTCAAGTGGTCCTACTGCAATCAGTGGAGTAGGTTCCTACCTGAGTGAGGAAGTCAGACAACAGCTGGTCCTCAAGAGCTGTGAGTTAAAAGTGTAGCAAGCAAGCTGATTTCCATAAAAATGGAAATGAGTCAGAGAGGGGAGAACCACATTTGAGCACAAATGCAAGCAATTAGCTCAAAGCCATTACTGTAATGGCTAGGAAGACTTTTTAAAATTATCATTACTGAAATGCATTAGCAATATCTTTTTTTTAAAATGTAAATATACACGGTACAATCCCATCTATCTGCTGGAGCATGAAGTAACCCCATTTCAGTGGTACGTGCAGAGGAGTCTGTGGAGGCTTTTAACTACAAACAGAACTTTACACAGGAATATGAATGAAGGTATAACCAGAACTTGAGAAAGGTAGCTGTGATTAGTAACAACACAAATATTTGCTCAGATGAAAAGCTGGGCTTTCAGAACTATCTCTAGGAATACCTGCCTGGCTCTACCTTCCTTCCTGGCCTTGACCTGTGCTGATTCCCCTCTTCCCCAGAGTGCTGCTTTTTTCTCCTTCCCCAGAAGAGCCTTTGGAGGACGCCTGGCTCAGGTACAGAACTCACAGGTCCCATCATAGGACATGGCAGCACTGGCCCCTTTCAGGGTCCTGGTGGTGTGGGAAATGTGTGTTGAATGCAATGGAATCTATTGGTCTCAAGGTACTCTTGGACAGCCTTGGATTTTTGTTTATAGAGAGTCTTAAGTCCTGTCTTACTACTTCATATATTCTCAGTAGTCACATTTGCAAATACATGGTTAAAATAGATGGTCAATGAATTGAAAATATTTTCTGTGGAAATGTGATGAAACTGATAATCTTTGATTTCATTCAGCTTCGGAGTATGTGGAGAACTTCTCCCTGACTGTGAGTGGAAGTGGGTTGATTCCTAGATTGCTTTCCTCTCTGTCTTCTTTTTGCCTTTGAAATAAGGAAGCAAAGATAAAAAAAGGAGAAAACTTCCAATTACATATTATAACAGTTGTTTTGGCCAAATTCAGAGTTCATCTTAAGATTTTGGAGCCCTGTTGCCCACCTGCAAGGTGGGCTGTGCAACCCAGTCGCCTGCAAACCACTTCCACATCTCCACTGTATTTTTTGAGAGGAACTGTACCATCAGACTGATGTAACAGAATGAAGCACCACTTGTATGAGAGTATCTTTAGACACAGAGGAGGTTCTCAACCATAATCCAGAGATGATCTGAGAGACACAGCACAAGGATGTAAAGAGGTTCAACTATCCATGCAACTCAATCCAGGAAGCATGACTGCAGCCATCCCCAGTGCTGACAGAGTCTAGGACAGCAGGAGGAAAGTTCTTGTGGAGAGCTGGGGTAAATATTGATGCTTCTGAGCATCATTTATGGATTTGGGACTGAAACTGTGCTTCACTGGAAAATACTTGCATTTTTAAGGTTTTTCTTGAGCAGCCACAGTGGTGGGTGGTGTAGGGGTATTGAGTTATGCTCCTGTGACTCTGCAATCCTGTTGCAGTTCTGGAAGAACTGGCCCACTACTCACATAATTTGGTAGAAAAATACCTGGGAAAGCACAGCATTACCAACAGTTGCAAGTTCCCTGGCAGTATCTTGTCCATGCACAGTCACTGGGTACAAGTATACTTTTTTTCACACCAGTACTCTGTAAGTATCTGAGGTGTTACTGTGATGAGAAGGCACTGTAGCATGACAGTCAGCTTGTTTGAAAATACAGGGATTTTGCTTTATTAGGCACTTCAGGTGAAGACTTATAAGCCAGCCTCTGCCTTTGAGCATACCTTCATGGCTCTTGCTGGAGGCAGTAGAAAGAAATAGGGAGAGTGGTGGCTCTTTATTCCTCTGTGCAGGAGTCTCCCCTACAGGCAGATGGCCAATTCACCATGTTGGGTGCAGGTGGCAGCTCCCCTGTGCACACATGTGCATGTAATCTGTACCTTCCTTCAGGAGCCTCAGGGGGGTTGAACCTGGCCTGAAGATGATACAGAAGACATTGTCTGCTGGAGAAAGATGTATCATATTTTATACCTGGATTCAATGAGGTGACAAATGTAAGCCTGTTTTTTATTACTGTGTGGGTGCTGTATTTCTCACAGCTGTCTATCGAGGGTTGTCTGACAGAGACAGAAAGTCCTGGGTTGTGTGTTTCAGTTATTTATATGCAAGGTCGCTCTCTGCCATCCTGTCAGAGAGATGACTGATGCCCTCAGCCCTCTGCATAAGGTTCTTTCATTCCTCTGAAACAGCACAGGGGGTGGGTGCTTTCAGCTGGGGCCTTCCCCCTGTCTAGCAGACCCTTGACTCAGTGGTGCTTGGAATCATGTGCCAAATGTGGGGTGTGCAAGCAGCCCCACCAGCCTGGGGCTCAGTTCACACAAGGTGGCTGATTCCACCAAACTTATCACAGACCAACAGAAGACCTTCAGGCAGCTGCGGTGCATGACCCTGTGCAAAGCCAGTCCAACAATAAATGCTGTTGTTGTGCTAGCACTGCTATAAGTGCAGAGGGCATCCTGTGGCCTGGCATGAGCCTGACAGCTGCTACCCCCAAGGTGGGCTCAAAGTCACGGCACTGTGATGCTTCGGTGATGCAAGCCTGGGGGCGTGGTCCTGAAAGGATCTGACAGCACGAGAAAGAGTGCCACTCCTTGCTTGCAGGAGCCTTGCTGGGACATTCTCACTCTATTTAGTCTCCTCTCTGGACTCATGAAACAGGGGCTTTTTTTCTGGGATGGGTCCCAGCGATCCAGTGGCTGAGGCACTGTCTGCATGATGGGATGTCCTCAGTCGTCCTCTTTCCAATTTACCTTTGTGAGCATCATCTCCCACTCCTGTCACATTTTCTGTGTGGGATGGGAGAGGTAGCAGTGTGGGGCTGTCACCTTCCTGTGCTTCCCCAGCAGACAGATTCTGCAAGGGCACGGAGCACCCTCTTGAGCCCCTGGCTGACAGTGGCTGCCCTGTGCTGCTTAAATGGGATAGGGAGTCAGGGCCAGATGAAGGAGCTACATCTGCTCATTTCATGCACCACAGCCCCCTAGAAACAAGATGATGACACTCACTTCGAGATGACAGCCATGCCTGGTGGGTGTGGAAGGATGTCATGAGTCAGTGTGTGGCCATTGCCAGAGCAAGGAACACTGGGGTGAAACAAGTAGAGAAGGACACAGTTAACTTCAGCCAGAGATGGCCATCAGTTACTGACACAGTCCATTAGTGGAGCTGTTTGTTATACCAGCTTAATCGTGTTTTCAGAAAGAAAAGGGGAAAAATAATCAATATGCCTAGTTCATTTTAAAACAATAAATAACCACAGGTCTCTCTCCTATCTCGGATGTAGCATTGCTATCAGCTGGGAGAGTGAAAGGCGGCTCTTTGGCCAGCAGAATCAGGCACTGTGGGTGTCTCTGAACTATTTTCCTGCCTCCAGGTGCTGAAAAGAGGTCCTGCTTCTCAAAGGTGATGCATGGAACAGCTGCAATACTGCTGTTTGACCTGGGCTTTCACACCTGCCATTTACTCCTTGCTGCAAGCTGCTTTTCCTGCTCCAGCCATTTTAGAACAGTGGATGCCAGCACTTGCTGGGCCTGTCCATAGCCTTGGATATTATTTCTTCTATTCCAGCATGGCCAGCAGGTCGAGAGAGACAGATATAAGGTAGAAATTCATTACTGAGAGAGTAGTGAGACACTGGAATGATCTGCCCAGAGAAGTTGTGGCTGCTCCATCCCTGGCAGTGTTCAAGACACTGATGGATGGGGCTTTGGGCAACCTGGCTGTTGTGGTTTAGGAATGGCACTCTCTAATTCAGTGCCCTCTCCCCTGCCCTGTGAGACTCTCCCAAATCACACACAGCTTGCTTGCTCTCCTTTCCTCGAGGAAGTAATGAAAGATTCTGGGCTGAGGTAAGAACAATTTATTGGAAATACCAATGAGATAAGGGAAGGAACAGTAACACCAACAGGACTAATGGCAAGAGTGTACGAAAGAGAGGGTGATTCACATGCAAAAATGTTCACCAAGCCTGGGACAATGAAAACCAGTGTTGGACAGACCCTCTGTGTGCCCATGGTCTCCCCCTGCTGCAAGCCATGCCCACCTCTTTCTGGAAGCAGGAATCTCTTCCTTCTGCCCTCTGGCAGTGAGGTCGGGAGGTAAAGAATAACAACCTGGACATGCCCTCACATCTCCGGGTTCCACCCACTCATGGCTAATGCAAGAAAGTTAATTCTGTCCTAGGCTGAAAACCAGGACACAGGTCTAGTGCAAGGTGTCCCCGTCCATGGCAGTGGGGTTAGATTAGATGATGTTTAAAGTCCCTTTGAACCCAAACAATTCAGTGATTTCATTCATTATATCTGAAAATATCTAAATCAAAAACCGCAGTGCTTCGTGTAAGGACTGTGAAGGCCGTAAGTAAAACCTTGCCTCAAAGCTTGGAGCATTTTTTGCTTTGTATCACCCAGGGCAAACACATGCCCTGAGAAACCATGGTCAGGTGGGGAGGGTGGACTGGAACCGGCCAAGCCCAGAGCCCCCGATCAGAGACTGCCCTGTGCATGAACCAACCCCGTAGTCCAGAAGAGATCAGAGCTCATTTCTCCTGTATCCCCTCATGTAGCACAATCCATGGTATAGGAAATATGATAATATAACACGAGTATAATACGAGTATAAAACATGGGGTGTTTCTTTCTGTGGTGTTCGAAGAGTGTAATTTTACCACTATTTGCTTTCACACATTTTTTTATGAGTTTTCTGTAGTTCTTGAAAATTCATGGGACTGGCTGGGAAATCAAATGATTAATAAGAAAAAACTACAGGCATTGTTCTTAAAGATCTGTTAGATTTCTAAGTCTCTTTCATCTGATTGCAAACAGAAGGAGAAAAAAGGCCCACAAAAATAAAATGAAAGCTGAAGATCTAGGTGGTAGACCTTTTAGACACACTGTAAATATTGCAGAAATTATGGTGAGCTTATAGCAGTCTGTGAGAAAAATCTGTCTACTGAAAATACAGCCTCTCAAAGATCAGGACCATAATTTAGTCATGTGTGTGGAGAAATATGCTGTAAGTGCTTAACAAATTATAAAAAATAATAATAACAATTAATAATACATGAAACCTGAAAAAAAAAAAAGATGAATCACTGCATTAGAGAACCAATAAAAATATTTTGTTTCTTGTCAAGGATCCTGTGCTGACAACTGTATCTGCTACAACAACATATGCTGGAAAAATGCTCTGAGATAGGGCTTGGTTACTCAGATTTACAAACTAGGAGATGGGAATCTGGCCTGCAGCATGACAGCCTCATAAATCAGTGATAAACCTTGCTCTGCACAGCTTCCTGAGGTGTGAAGCAAGTGCCATCTTTGCAGGGATAGAGAATGGCTTGGCTCTATGGAACTGGTGAGTCTGGTCCTGGGATGGATGGAGCAATGGGTGTGGGAAGAGTTTTGCAGGCACAGGTGTTAGACAAGGTGGGAGGGTGTCAGTTGTGGAGAAGATGTGATCACTAGATACGTGCAGGTAATTGAACAGAGAAGTGTTTTCCCAGTGTTTTCTGTGTGAAGATGAGCCAGCTCCTGGCCAGCAGACACAGGTGCCCTGCTGTGTCCTCGGCTGGCTGCGGGCGCTGCCCCGAGTCAGTCGCTCGTCTCCCAGGGTGTACAGGCAGGCAGCAGGCTGCCTGCTCAGGTCAGGGAGCTTTTGTCCTCACTGTGAGTTTCTCTTCCACATGGGAGCACACAGAACATGGGTGACAGAGATCACAGCCCCCACCTGAGCCTTCGGTTCTCAGTGCGCTGATCCCACGGACAGCAACGTGTTGCAGCTGCTGAGCAGAGAGGGAGTGCCCTGCCTTTGCCAGCAAAGGAGATATCTCAGCTAAACAGATAGAAAGTCTGCCTGGGGCATGCTTGGAGGCAGAAAAAGCCAAAGATGTTTGGAAACATTGGATGTATGGTAGCATTTCTCTTTCTACTTTCAGAATCCTTTTAAAGACACGTTGCTATTGGTTGTTTACTCTGAACTGAACAGATCTGTACATTGGAGGTCAATTTTTAGTTATAGAAGGGTTCATCTTATCTTGAAAATAGAAAGGAGCCATAAAATAATAATAAATCACCCTTTTTACTATGTGGAATCCTCTTCACATTGCCAAAGTGATAGAAATTTGCCTGAGTGTAAAATGAGCTTTAAACCAAAATTGCATATTGTTTTTCTCTTAACCTCTGTCATCTTCTCTCAGAGTATGAGATCTTGAGATGTGGCTCCATTCTTCTTCAGTATTTGGAAACTGCTCAGCATGGCAGGCTATTGTAAACATGTGATAAATAAATAGCATGACAGTTTACAGCTTCAGCTTCACCCTGTTTTGAAGAGACAGTGGCCAAAATGGCCAGCTCAGGGCTCCTTATATTTTAAACAGACAGAACTTTAAAAAAGAAATTGTCAATATAAAAGGTATTGCAGAAAATTTCTAACCTGACTAGTGAAACAAGGGAGACTTCCCCACATCTCCTCTCCTTTCTTGTTGAGACTCTTATTTTTCCTTTAAGAAAATATGCCATAATTACAGAATATTTTGCTCTTTTCTTTAGTGCAATCCTTATGCAGACTTTCAGCTATACAGAGAAAAAGGCCTTTAAGTATTTCTGTACCACAGATAGACAGAAAGCTCTTTTGCCTCAGTTTTGATAGTGTTTGCACACAAGAAATTGGTGTTTTACCCCCAATTTAATTTTTTTTTTTAATAGAAGTGGAAATCTTTCCTACACCATTCTTTCCACTTCATCTTTTCCTTCTTCTTACCCAGGAAAATTTCTTTGCTATTCTACTCCTTGGGCTGACCTTTCCATTAGGATCTACTCCAGGCTCCTCTGTTGCTGTGTTTTTCTGCTCACAGCCTCAGGGCCTTTTAACACAAGGTGGTGAAACCAGTAATAGAAGGAATATCAAATATCATCTCTATTGTGAATGTTTACTGCAATTTCTCAAGATGATGAAATATAGCTATTGATAGAGCAAGAGCATCTAGGAGACCCTGTCTCTGGCCAGGGTCACTTTGGCCAATCTTTGCACAGGCACAGGACAAAATGGCAATTATTGCTTCTAGATGAAAAAAAGAAAATTTCAGTTTATACTAGGTAGTACAACACAGAGAGGGGTGGCATGTTGAAGCTGATACAGTCAGTGTGGCTTCAGCATGGCAGGCAGGAGAGACTCCCCTGTGGAGGAGCATTTCTCCTTGTGAGTTGAAACTTGGAGCAGAATGGCCCCATAATGTACTGGAAGAGAAAATCAGCTGCATGTAAAAGTAGCCAGGATTTAAAATTGCACTGCACTTGATGAGAGTGTCTGTCTCTACCTACCATCATTGTGCTCACCCTGGTCCCAGTTACTCAGGGCTTTTTATGCAACCTCTTTATCAGCTCTTAGCTGCACTTGAAGGATGAAAAAGAAAGTGAAAAAATTCTGGGTTGTTTCCATAGCTATACCTCCTTTCCCATAATCTGAATGACAATTTGACACCCAAGTTTCTATTGTCAGCTCTTCCTCCGAGAGGATGAGGGAAGAAAAATTTCTCGAGGTTTCCAATTACAAGTGTAATGATCTCTGTGGAACAGAAAGCAATATCTGTCTATAACACAGACAGGTTGAGACAGAAGATGCAGAAGAAGAATAATAGAAACAGGAGCATGACATATACATACAGAGATGCTTCTGACATCTATCCCCCAATGGTCCTCTGTCATTATTTGCTGAAAAACTCAATTTGCTTGTTTGGAGATGAAAAAAAGAAAGCCTCCAAAAGGCAGAAGCAAAGAACTGTGTGGCTGAAGAAGGGGAATGTTCTTCCCTCCTATCATTTTGGAAAGCTGATTCCTTTGACATGAAACATCAGCTGGACATTCTTGTGGGTATCTGACAATATCTAATTCTTAATTTCAGGTAGCAGTTGGCATTTTTGCTGGTTTTGTCAGCTCTTGAACCTGACTCCTTCTCCAGCTCAGTTATAACTAGTGAAGTTAGGCCCTTACTCTGAATCTTCTCTGGTGCTGCCATGGACAGACCATGATTCATTTTGGGCTGTCATGTTATGCATCATCTTTATCAGTTTCTCTGATTGAAGGGAACATCTGCCCATATCTGTTGGGATTGATCAGTGTGGTGAAATTGGTGCTGTGCGGAAGGATGGAGGTTCTTTGTTTGGTCACTTGTGGCATTTTTTGACTTTGTTTCGAAAACACACAAAATCATCCACCTCTTCCTCTCTACTAATTTAGCCTTTATCCTACTTGCTTTCCTGCTTCCTGGGGGGATTTTGTAACCAGGCCTTACAGACTGTTTGACTTATCAGATGGAGTTGTAGGTGATAAATGGATGGCTGGTAAGAGCAGTGGGTGCAACCAGCAGAGACACCAGGCACAGCGTGGTTTCACCAGAGTCAGTTATGGAGAATGGTTATCTACTCAGAAACTGGGCTCTTCTGAGTTTGTGTTAACATTTCTTTTGAATCCAGGTAGGTTTTTCCTAAGATCCCTGATCCTGGTGTCTCTCTGTGGAGGGGCTGTCCCTGTCTCTGATGAGAGTATCCATGCTGCAGTGTGCTCAGGGACAAGGGCGAGAGGAGCCTTTCAGATTTCAGCTGCCTCCAAAGAGTGAACCACACATACACAGGTAGGTCCTGCCCCAAGGAAGGGAGGCTAGAGTGACCCTCAACTATCTCGATACCTTTTGGATATCTTGGGGTAGATAAAGGCTCTGGCACAAAGTAAATAAATTCCCTTTCCTCTGCCTGACTTGATCCTGCTTGGTTTGTCTACCTGCCTCCATAAAAGCTCTCATGGCACTGTCAAGTGGCATCATCCACATCCCAATGTGTCCACCTTTAGTAGCATTCTTGCAAAGTGGCCTGTCCTGCAGTGGCTGGAAATTAAAAGGCAGGATACTGCTTAGCTTACTTCTTTTTGAAGTTTCTTAATGCTTTGAAGATGTTTTCCAGCTTGTTTCCCGAAGTGTGGGGAATTCCAGGTATTTTTATCCTTTTTCCTCATCTCACAGTGACTTGCTCTTTGCCTATTGGTTCTGTCTTTGCAGACAGCCTGGGTGAGCTTGGCAAATCAAGCCAATGTTCTACCAGTTAAAAACGTTGTTTTGAGAACTGTGATGCTTATTGCAGTTTGGGAAATGCTCTGAACCAGATTGGCAGAAGCAAAGATTAGCTGTGTTTCTGACAGAAAGACTTGCTGGAATAATTACAACTCTCTGCATATATTGGCCAGCCCCTTTCACTGCACATGCAAATTTCAGGTACGTGGAGTGACAGCTGCTTTGGGCTTTAGCCAAAGGAATGGGATGCACTTTTCCCTATGTTTTAGTTAAGTGGAAAAGAACAGCTCAGCAGATGATGTGGCTTGAAGCTTGTTTTGCAGGAGCAATAAAAGCCACAATCTGGGATCTGTCTCTGCTGGAGTTCTTCAAATTCTGACCTGAAATATACATCAATCTGCACCAGCATCCTGTCACTGTTGGATTGTATTCAGGCAGGCTGTGGTTGTCAGGGGCCAGGAGTGGTGCACAGAGATGGACAAGTGGCTTTGGCAGCCAGGAAGGAACAGCTCAGCCCCAGGGTTCACAGGAGGGACTGAGCTCTATTTTCTGCTTAGACAAGGTCAGGCACCATCTGAACTGGTTAAAAATCTGTTTACTGCTACCAAGGCAGTCTAAATGATCTGATCTCTAAGGATGGCACTTTGGCTCCAGCACTGGTAGCCTTGGTTAAAATGCATAGACTTTTGGGTCGGTGGGCTGCTGCTGGGAACAAATTGGTTTCAGACTTAGTCCTGTACTGCTGTGAGCTCAACACAGCCATGATGTGCAGTGCTGGAAATCCAGGGAGGATTAATGGAAAGTGAAAGTGATTCAGCCCTAGGGCCTGAGAAATTCTCTTCTAATGCCAGTTTTCCAGCTGAGAAGCACCTTGACTTTAGTGGAATTACCCCTGATTCATACCAGTGAACGTAAAGGTTCTGGAAAAAATCCAAACCAATGTGGGTTTTGCATCTGACTTAGTTTGCTGTTCATGTTTTAATTTTCTGATATCAGGTGTGTCTTGAATTCCAATCCTATTTTCTCTCAAATCCCAGAATGCAGATTTGTGGAAACAGGGCTTGGATTTGAGCCCCATCTCTGACAGGCAGTCTAACTTCAGCATCTTAAAGAAAGCATAAGCCTGAACAGGCAGTGTTACTGAGGAAAACAAACGAAATCTGAAGAATGTGTTAGGTTTAAGATAAGATATGGAGACTGGAATGCTGAGAGGTTTACAAGCCCAGCTTGCTTTGCTAATAGCTCTGGAGAGGGGACATCAATTCTTTTAACTTGATTCATGCCCTGGTCATGTTCCTTTAAGAAAAGCAACAACATAGCAAGATACTGTAAGGTTTCATTCCCACTGACAGGGTCTTTGCTGTGGGTGTTGTTATTCTGATCGGCTTTGACATCGTACAAAATAGCACTTATTCTCCAAGTAAATCCGAGAAGCTTTTCAGAATTCATGAGGTTTAAGTCCAAATAATTACATTTATTGATCTCTACTATGTGAAGAAAATTTCCAATTTGTTGCAGACCTCTTTGATGTTAGACCTCAAATTAAGCCATGTCAGGAATTTCTTTTCTTCTGTCTTTATTTTTTGATGCTTTTGTTGAACATGAGATTGTTCACCTGATAAAAAACATTGTCAAAACTGTTCCTGCTGAGCAGGTGAATTAGGATGCCTCAAACAAGCCCCAGGCCAGGCAGACTCTCTGTAGGACCAAGGGAAGGGGGGAGGATTTTGGGTCAGCAGCCCATGTCCCTGATGCTCTGCTCCTCACCCTGCCATGGCATCAGGGCAGGAGCCTGAGTTGCTCATTGCTCTGATCTCCTCTGGGGTATAAAGCAGGAACAATGCTTCCTGCAGTGCAGTGAGTTAAAGCCCAGGTGCTTGCGGATCCCCAAATGCACCCTGTGCCCAGGGGCATCTTCTCTAGGAAAAGGAGGCTGCTATTCCTGCTGGCTGTGCCAGAGCTGAAGGGGAATCACCAGTATGGCTTCACAGTGACTAGGACATCCATATATCCTGCATGTACATCTAGAAATTCTCAGGGCCATCTTTGCTGGCCAAACTGTGGCTTTGGAGTCAACCCAACACCTACCTGGGGCCCAGGATGGGTGGTAGGGTCTGTCTGGAGAACTCTGCTTCTGGACAGACATGTTTCTCCTTCTGAAGGCAGGTCAACAGGCTCCTGACAGAGAAAAACACTTACTGGGGGCTGTGCCTTAAGCATGGAAATTGTCCAGGTGCTTAAAACAAGCATGTAAAGAATTTGCTGGCTCAGGAGTTCAGAAGCCAAAGTTGATGCACTAGGAAGTCATGGCAAAAGTCACAGGGATTTCTTACTACACACTAATATACTCTGCATCATGTATGTGGGCTTTCAGGGGCAGGAGGCAAGGTCTGCACAGGTTGCTGCTTGCTGTCTCTTGCTGCTGGGCTCTGCACCAAGTCCTTGGGCAGGAGGCTCTGCAGGGGCTCCCCATGCTGGTGGCCCTGCTCTGGTCTTACAGTGGTCATGGAAGAGCATCCCAGTGCCCCAGGGCTGCACAGCTGCCTGCCTTGTCCTTCTGCAGGGTACTGTGGGTTTTGCCAGGGCTGGGGAGTGACCCAGTGGGGCAGGAAGGGGACATTTGTGCTGAGGGCTTTCTGTGGAAGAGAGTGGAAGGTGCTGCCAGCAGTTTAATAAATTATGCCTTTCTTCAAATACACCTTTAAATTTAGATCTCAGTTTAATAAGGCAATCCTCACATGTTCTTTCAGGGCACATGTATTATTTAAAAAACATTTATAAAGGATTAATGTACTCTGGAGCCCCACTGACACAAATCTCTATCATTTCCAGTGCCAAAAGCCAAAACAGTCCAGCTTATTCTAAGAAATGCTTTTCATCTGTGTGTTTCTCTCTAAATCAGGCAGTTCTGGCAGTGGAAAAAATGCTAGACTTACAATATTTGTTTATCTACAGGAGTCCTTTGTTTGTCCAGTAAACAGGGATGGCATAAGCAGTGGTACAGCTGTCTCTCTGTTCTGCCTAACCTTTCTGCTCTGCACACAGTTAGCATATTTGCACCGAGGATCTCAAAGCTTCTGATCAATTTGTGCTGACTTCTGCCACCTTTGACTGTGCAGGCTGGTTGCCTGTACCTCCAGTGTCCTGGGTACTGGAGCATGATTTTTAAATTAGGAAATGTGTCTGTCTGTCTTTTGCAAAGGGCTTGTTGTGTCTGCAGATGTCAACAGCTAGAGGGATCTAGCAGATGGAGTACTTATTATCTTTACATGGCAGTTAGTTGTCCAACGAGGAGCAACAGAGCTCTCTCCCCCCATGACCCCACAGTGGGCTCTCAGTAGCTGCCCCTCTGTCCTGACTGCTGGGCAGTGTTGTCCTTCATTTAGCTGGGGCAAGCAGCATTTCCAGCTGTGGCTCAGCTTTCTCACCCTTAAATCTGTGCAAGTGGTGACTGAAGTCACAGCTACTGGACTTAAGCTTTTGTGGGGAGAAGCAGCTCATACCAAGAGAGGAGCAGGAGGTTTGATGAGGCTTTAGACATTGCTGTTCTTCTGGCACTCTTCTGGAGGATGGACTTGTGTGGAAAACACTTCCACCAGATGCTCAGGGCCAGCACAACCTTGCTGGGCAGTGGGAGGATGATGGAGACCAACTCCCCTCTCTGTTGTCCTCTGAGCAGCCCCTGTGCAGCCCCTGCTCTGCTGTAGGTGTGCAGTGGGTGTTGGGGTGCACCAGGGCTCCCCCTCCTCTGGCTGACCTTGCTCCCTCTCACCAGAAGAACTGCTTTGTTAGGCAGAGGAGGGGCATGGCAGGACAGCAGAGAGATCAGAAGATTTTTTACACAGCTGAGTAGAGAGGTGAGCTGTGCCTGTGGTCTCACCCCCCCAGAGAGAGGTGGCCAATAGCCCAGCATTGCTGAGCCTGAGCAGGGATCACTGTCCCAGAGGCTGCTTCTGTGTCTGCACATGGGGAGGGTGGCTGCTCTTGAGCTGCAGGCTGGGCTTTACCTCAGCTGCTTGCCTGACTCCCTGTGTCAGGGGTAGCTGTGGGGCCAGGAGGCTGGAGAGATTTCTCCTCACCATCAGCACTGCAGAAAGCAGCCTCTCATTAACAATCAAGGTTTCACCAGCACTTAAGACCTTTGCAAATTATTGTTGTGCACTACTCCTCTCCTGCTCTTTCCTTTCTCTGTGCTCCTTCCCCATGGCCTTTGATTCAATAAATCAAAGCTTAGTGCCAAATCTTGTTACGTTCCAGCTTCCCTGTTATTCCCTCTCTGCCCTTTGGGAGATGAAAGCTTGGAAATGTGTATAATAATGAGGGTTGTGAGATGTGAATAAAAGACATGAGAAATGTAAACTAGGAGGATGATCAAAGATGTTGCATTAGCTCTGACGAGGATCTATATTGTCGCTAATAGGGTGGCCAGACCAATACAAGATAACAGAAAAATATCCCTGTGGCACTGCCAATAAAGTCTCACTTTTCACTGGGAGGAAGGTGAGAAAAGAGTGTTGCAGAAAGGGATCTGTGGTATTTGCACTTTTCTTCAGTGGCAGAAAGAGATAATCTCAGTTCCTGAGGCAGCTGAAGGATTGATGAAAAATATCTAGTTAGGCTTTTATCAAAAATAATAGGAGGATTCCCATTTCTTAATATTTTTTTTTAATTGAGAAATAGGAAAGAATATTAATTATTTTTGTTTTATTTTTTTAGTTAACTGCCATCTTTGAAAATTGACAAAATAACAAGTTTTTAATTCTAACTTTTTGATTTTTTTCTCTCGTGTTCCCCTGATTTTTTAATTTTCATTATCCTATTTTTTTCCTCAATAAACCAAAGAGAAAATAATAGAGGAGTAAATTAAGCCTGTATTAAGATCTAAAGCATATATGATAAAAGAGTGTATAGTTTTTAAAAAATTATATTTTAAACAACAAAACACCCAAAAGAGGAACCGGAGGTCCATTTCTGTTTGAAATCTGTTTCTAACAGCTTTTTCTGAAAAAATACCTTTCTGGTTTTCCAGATCAGAAAATTCTGTGTTGTTCACCATCTCCTCTGCTGCATGCTTCCTTAAATTTTGTCTTTTCTGCAGCTGTCTTCCACATTTCCACCTGCTTCAATCTTCACATCTGGTGCACAGCCTTGGATCCCAGACACCAGCCCAGCCCTCATGGGAGTGGGACAGCACAGAGATTTCCTCATGATTTTAGCACACAACAATGAGCAAGAGTTGCCAAAATGAGACCAAATTACCCTGGAGTTTGCGTTCCCCTGTGTCCTGAAATACATGCTTCTAACTTCCCAATTACTCCATAACTTCTCATTATTCATGTCTGATGTCTCAGTATTTGCACTGTTTTTTATGAGCTAATATTTTGTTGAAGACTTTATTGATTTGTAGCTTGTTGATTTCAGACCATTTCTCCAATTTATTGACACCACTTTGAATTCAGGTCCTGTTCTACAACGTGCTCTTAAGCTGGAGTAATCAGCAGGTTTTATATGCACACTCTGCTGTTGTTTCATTTACTGATGAAGAGCTGGAACAGATCCAGGATGGGGTCAGATTCTTTTGGGAACCAGATGAGATTACAGACTGGCAGTTAATCACTGACACTTTACTGTTTGGTGTTGCCTTTTTGTTAGTTAGTTTGTTTTGGTTTTGGGTTTTTTTTCTTGTCTGTTTGTTTGCTTTGTTTTGTGTTTTTGTGTGTGTGGGGTTTTTTGTTTGTTTGTTTTGTTGTTGTTGTTGGTTGTTCATTTTGTTTTGTTTGTTGAGGGTTTTTTATTTGTTTTGTTTGGTTTTGTTTTTTTTTCTCCCTGGCTGGGCTGACAGGCAATTTCATGCAGGCCAGTGACTCCCACCCACAGGTGAGGACCTGTGAAATGCTGATGAGCACAAAGCCATAGCAGGTGGTCTGCAGGTGCTGCAAAGAAGAATTCTTCCTTATGAATATTTGCCTATCAAAAGTTTGATGGTAAGGCCAGACAGTGTTTGCAGGGGAGTTTATATCTAGTTATACTCAAGGGTCCAAACAGCTAAAAGTACTGCTAAGCTGGATTGTATTTCCTTGGTTTGCCTATGGCCATGTGGGACAATACTACTACTGCTTTGCTACAGCATATATCTCAACTACTCTCTCCTTACTCTCCTTACCTTGTCAAAGATGAAATTACATTTTTCTGGAATAAACAGCAGACTTGTCCTTTTTTGTTGAAATGAAGAACTGAAATTATTTTTACTTGATAAATACATGATGCTGAGCTGGTTTTTTGTCAGCTGGTTTTCCTTTGGGTTTTTATATATAGATCAGGTAGCAATCTCTGCTAGGGTTTTTCCAGGAAGACTGACTAGTCAACATTTTCTCATGTTCCCTTTTCCCCTTATTTTAAATAGATATCATATTTGCCCTTCCTGTGTCTCCAGGGATCTCTTCCAAGGCATGTATTTCAGGGATGATTTCTGAACAGATCAGATATTCTTACAACTGGTTCCTTCAGTGCTTGAGGCTGAATTTCAGAATACACTGATAATTTGACCATATCTCAAGATTTTTTTTCTTTCTGACTTATATTTCTGTCCCCTTGTTCAAATTAATTTTTGAAGTATGTTATGGAGCCTGAAGCAGAGATGGATTAGGCTACTTCACCCTTCTCTATATCAGCCATCATCTCCTCTTTTCCTGTTAAATAATAGCCTATATGTGCTCTTTTTCTGCCTCTGCTGATAACCTAACACTTGTACTTGCAGCTTTAGGTCCATTACTAATTGTAATTAAATTTGTGCTTCAGCATTTCTGATTTTTATGCTGGTTCTTTGCTTTGTGGTCTAGTTTTCACTTTTTCTCTATTTTCTTTTAGATTTTCAGGTCCCTAAAGGGCTCATGACAGAGCTATAATGGTCTTTAATTCAGCTTTCTGTATTTCTATCACAATAGAATAGGTTGCCATTGTGCTTTAACATGATTTATCTCACTAATGGCAGATTTCTTTTCTCTCCTCTATGCTTAAATTCTGTTCTTAGGAGACCTTCTCTGCCATGTTGCTGAATCTGTTGGAGTCTAGGAGGGAGAGTTTGCATTTTCCTCGGGCTCCTGCTAATTCTGCCTCACTTTCAAAGAACATGGAGTGCCAGCATGTCAGCATGACTGCACCCAAATGACTTCCCAGCTGAGATTTTTAACTAGAACCTACCTACTGATTGCAATCAAGCCTAGAAAAGTGGCTTGCTCTGCCAGCATCTTCCTTCACTGTTTGAAACAAATCCCCCAAGCACTTGAACAGTCTGGCATGCTGTCTGTTCCTGCTCTACTCCTTTTCCAATGCTTCTAATACCAGCTGAATATTGTTGCTTTCTGCCAGCCAGAGTTCTGCCCCTTTGCTGCCTCTGGTAATTTATAAACACAAAAAGCCAAGCTTCATCATCTCCTTGGTGAGATGGGTGTAGGAGCATTTTTTATTGATCTCAGCCTCAGTCTTGTCTTTGCTACATTTAAGGAAGGTTTTTTTTTTTGGTTTTTTTTTTTTTTTTAATGTGCAATCCTCTGTCCCCTTCATCTGTTTCCGTTCTGCCTACAAGGGGCTCCCACTCTTCCTTGCTACTGCTTGCACTCCCTGAGCAGGTGCAGGCCACTCCCTCTCTGCCCATGCACCTCCCTCACCTGACATTTCACATCCTCCATGCAGCAGCTTCTCCTGTTCCTCACCACCAGGTTTTCTCACCTCACCAACCAGCAGGTTGCCTCACCAGCTCAGAGAAAGGCACCGAAAAAAACCTGGGTGGGCAGGTGAGGGGTCAGGAGTATGCCTTGGCTGCATGCATCTGCATGGTCCTGGGAGGAAAAGTGGGTCCTGTAGGTAGCTAAAAAGTCAAAGCTGTTAACTGTTCTTCACATACAGTTGTAAAAATCCCCAGGATTTTAGTGTCTGCCATGAAATTTATTGATTTCCAATAAACTGAAAATGCTTCGGTTACAAAACAGCTGCTTTTTGTTTTTCACTCTTCCTTCTCCTCTCCTGGAAAATGTCCAGTAGTTGGTGGTGACTTTTTAAAAAACACTCTTCAAACATAGAGAAAAGGACACTTTTTGAGAAAAAAAAAGAGCCTATTTTTCTATAAAACTACTTTATATAAAATATTTAGCTGATTATATAATTTAGTGATTCCCCTCTGCAAAATACAATTTACCCCTCTTCTTTTTCTTTATCTTCTCTTCGCAGCTTCCCCAGAAGCTGTGATCCTGCAGATCCTGTGATGCTATCAGCTGCATTTACAAAAAGTCTGGTAGATATATTTTCGCCCTTTTCATTCGCAGTTTAATTTTTTTTCCCTGCACATATTAATATGAGCAATTCTCTTTATCTGAGAGCAAGAAACTAAGAAAAGAAGAAATAAAAATCTTGGGGCTCGCATGAGCTGAGGCAGAAGCAGCTGGTGGTTTTGGCTGCTGAGTGTTCTGGTTGGGTCTCTGGCATATTGGCTGAGGTGCTGTTCCTGAAATGAGCAGGATGGGGCCCTGGCCATCACTCTGAGTTGCAGTTGAAATATTACCAATAGCTTTAGGGAACATGGCTCCTTTTCCAGGAGCTCCCTGGCTCCTTTTCCAGGCTGTAAGTGCATGGAGATGTCAAGGTAGCTGTGCTGGCACTGCAGGTGTCCCCGTGCTGTCATACTGCTGTCCTGTCTGGGGCAGGGGAGACAGACGTGAAAGTGCTTATTATTTTTTTCATTTTTATTGCAGGTTTGACTTCTTCATAGGTTAGTAAAGCCTCATTTTGGGATCTGGTGATTAGCTCTGGTTTGGTCAACAAAAGCTGGCTGTTGTCTTTGCCAATGAAACTTTCTGCCTCTGAGAAATACCAGCCCTTGAGAGATACTGGCCACAGGGTAAGCTCCCCTTGGAGCAGCCCGTGGAGAGCTTTGAGCTTCCTCAGTCTGAAAATTAAACAGTGGGATGCTGGTAGCTGTTCCACTGGCAGGTTTTGTTAATGATGAAGAATTACCTATTATGCCAGTGCTGGGTGGCTTTGACAATTCCATTACATATTACTAATAGTGTTATTAATACCTGGCAGCTTCTCCGTGCCTTCTGAGCGCGTGTGTGCGTGTGGATGTGTGAGTGTACGTGGGTGCTCGGGAGAGGCAGCCATGGAGACAACAAATCTCTTGTCAGAATGCAGCAGCCACTGCTCTGCCACCTCTCCCTTTCTCCCATGGGGGGACTATGCCAAGAGTGGCACTGACTCTGGCAGGGAAGGGCCTGGCTCTACCTTTCCTGGGAGCAGAAGCATGAGTGAAGTTGACTGATGGGAAAGATGCTGTGGCACTCTTGTCTGCAGCCAGAGGAGTCTGTCTGTGACTTGGGAAACTGATTCCTGGATCCTCTTGTCGTTCATCCTCACTTCAGATCTGGTCCCAGTTCTTCTTTCCCCATCTTTATACTCTAGACCACAGCCAAATAATTCAGTTTCTGGGACAGGTTTAAGTGTTAGACCTCCTACCAGGCACAGTCTAAAGCAGTGGCACATAGCTGACCAAATAATGGAGGGTGGAACTGCCTTGCTTTCTCAGCAGCAGTTTAGCTCAAAGGATTAAAAAAAAAAAAAAGAAAAAAAAAAAAAACACCAAAATTCTTGTGGTGTTATCATAATGCAAAAGACATTGATATGACATGCATGCAGCTAGTGAAAAATTGATCTCCATTCAGGGTTCCCTGGAGACCATATGCATGCAGCCTTGAGGGGAAGGGACATATGGGATTAGGGGGAATGCAAGCCAGAACAATTTGGAATGTAGTGATGCAGCTAATCTCCTCCCAGAGGGGTGGCTCAGCCACCCCAGAGGCAGCCTGCCCTGTTCACCCCCCATAGCGTGGGGCAGCTCCTGCCCAGCAGGCCAGGCAGGTGTCAGCAGTACTGAAAAAAGGGACAGTGGATGCTTTGGTTTTGTTTGTCTCAGGTAGGGAGAGAATGTGCAGCAGCCCTGCCTTTAAGTGGGCTGGAGTCTTTAAACACCTCTTGAGGCAAATATCAGAAGTCCCTATGTGTGTGTGTGTGTGTCCACCCCTGTCCATCCAGCATCTGGACAGTCTCATGTACTTGGATTTAGCCCAGCAAGAGGCAGAAAAGGTGGAACGTGTCTGTTGCACCCAGAGCACTCTATCTACACAGACCCCCTTTCTTCCTTTTTATCTGCTTGTTTTTCAGGATGTTTAAGAGCAAAATCTCCCCTACAGTGCTTCATATGAACAGCACCAGGGCATTCTACTCCTGGGCAGCCCCTCAGGGGTTTCTACACTGCAGTGTGAACTCTGATGTCAATGCTTTGCTTTTTGTTGTCTGCTTCTCTGGGAGCAGGACTCCTCTGCAGTGCAGTATCAGCGGCTTTGTGCACAACACAGCTGCTGTCTTGGGCTGCTTTCAGGGCTCCAGCACTTTCTGGGGTCGTTGTAGCTCTGTGGAGGCCAAGGACATAGCCCTCATTTGATCTCCTGGCCTTTCTTCCCATCCTTCTTACAAGGAACTCTCTTCTGTTGTCTTGTGCTGTGCTGGGGGTAGGTATAAATATGTCAGACCACTTAATTGTAGGCTGGCCCCTTCTCTTCATGTCGATGAGCCAGAACAGGATGAGAATTTCACTCTATTTTCCACTAGCAGTACTCTCATAATAAAATACATGGGAAGAAGTTTATGAAACTTATGAATAAACATCTCCTTCTCTGTCTTTTTTTTTTTTTTTTAACCACTTCCCAATATTTTGAACTTAAGCCATCTGCAGAAGAAATATGTGTAGAAATAGCTTGTGCATCAATGCAGGTGAATTTTTCTGTGTCTTGAAAAATGGAACAATTCTTTCCTACAGCTATTGATTGTCATTCCACAGCTATGCTCTCCTCCTAACTTCAAATCAATTTGTGCTTTACCAGGCTCTTTCATGTCATCTTATGACAGAATGCTAACTTTTCCCCTTAAAGGCTATTTATCTCTGTCTCTTTGTAAGGTCAGTGAAAATCACTGTACTCTGGCTCCCTAAAAGTAATCCATCTCATGGAGGAAATGATGAGGTAGTATTATGTCTGGCAGTCTTTTTAAACAAGTCCACAGAAACATAAAAAAACCCCGTGATAGGCTTGGTCAGGGAGGAGGGAATTGAGGATGTTGCAAGAGTCAAGTTTGAAAGCAATCAAGGGGAAGCTTGGAGTTTGTATTCTGGAGATGTCCCCTCTTCTGGAATCTATTTACAGGTATTTTCTGCTGCTACAGAGCGGGGGAAAATTAATAGTAATCCAAGCAGGCTCCCAGGTGGTGGATGGCCATGAGTCTGAATTGGAAAGATAATTTATCTCCTCTGCCACTTTGAAGCCTTTTAGCCTGGGGGAGATCCCTTGTCTAATGAAATTAATTGAATGTGTCTGCAGTCTGGGTACTCCACCTGAATTTAAGTTTTAGCAGTTTCCAGGTATCCACTTCTCTCCACCAGGCCCGATGCCAGCATAGCATGTGTCACGCACTGCTCCAGGCTCACACAGAATAAAAGCTCCAGCACAGAAACAGCCTCCTGCTGTCTCTACCACTGTGTGTCTGAGCTGCCACTGAACTGCATGCACTGCAGTGCAAAGGATCAAATGCAGCCAGAAAAAGTTACAGAAGAAATTGTCACAGGCTATTTTTAAGTGCAGAACAGTAACGTCACAGAAAACTTCTGAACAGCAGGTTGCCAGAATGTAGGAGAGTGTTACTGGGAAAGGGCCACTCTATTTTCATCCTCCTCTTGTGCTGTTCACCTCAGCATTAGTTATTGGCAGTTATTAGAGACAAACTGCCAGAGAAGTTTAATCTTTGGCCTGACTAGGAGTAGCCATTTTTGCAGCTGCTGCTGGCTCAGGAGAGTCCAAAGCTCTTGGTGGAAATGATATATCAAACGTAAATCTCTGATGGCAAATGAAGTGTCCCATGCTCTTTTCCTAAAGAAACTGGCAGCTTGCATATCAATCAGACACTGGGAAAATGAGAAACTGAGCTGTAGGCACCCATGTGGTCGTGGCTGCTCATGTTGAAACAAAGAACCAGATCACTGCAGGAGCCCTCTTGCCAAGGTGGGAGCACAGTGGGCAGGATACCTAGGGGCCCCCAGAAGCCAGCTGGTAAAAATATTGAAGAAATCCGTACAGACAGCAGTCACACTTTAATGTAGGTCTGATGGGGATTGATTTAGCATTTAATTGATCAAGAGGAAATTGGTGGGGAGGGAAATTGGTGACAGGCAGTGCAAATTACCATAGATGGCTGGATGCTGTAAATGGGATGGTGTTATTTCTTCCTTTTTCTCATGCTACATGGCCACAAGAATGCGACAGGCATTCAAATACTTACATTTCTTTTCTGCTCATTTTTTTCCTGCAACCATCTTTTCCCTTCACCACCAAGCTGCATTCAATTTCTGTGTTTTTACTTTGGAGCAGATTATCTGATTTTATACAGATTTAAACATGGCTCTGAGACTGCATAGAAATGCCAGCAATATGACAGTGGTTTGCGTGGGCATAAATGCTGTATTATGTGGATAGCCAACAGCCTGGCTTCATCATGAATAAATGCAGATTTGGTATGTATAGATGTGTGCTTATTTGCTGAATACTGATGTCCTCTCAGCTCTGAGGGCTTCCAGGAGAAAGTCGTGTTTGCATGACAATCCTGTTCCCAAGGAAGAATAAAATGCTTGTGCAGAAGCACTGGCCCCTAGGCTGTCGGATGAGGATATTTCTCTTTTCTGATGTAGGTTGCACTGAAATCAGCACAGAGAAAGCCAAACTCTCACTAGCAGAAGCCTGATTTTTTTTTGTGATATTTTAATTCTTTTTTAAAGGGACATGTAGTTGGTATGCTCTGTTCTGTCAGTGAAAAACAAAATTATGTTGATAACAGGCTTCTATTCAGGCTTCAGTGGGAGTCTGATCACTTGGATGCAGGGAGGAAGAGAGCTGAGTATCTGATACTCTGAGTTTGCACGTCCTCTTTCTGAGGCTTGAAGACACACCCTTGCCTTCCTTACTGAGGAGCTGCAGTGGTATTTTGCTGTGCCTCAGCTATGCTGAGGGGCACGTAAAGATACCTGTCCCCTTTCATGAATAGAAACATAGAAATCCCTGTTGTCAGTCTCAATTTTTTGCCTTGATGTCGGAGAGCTGTGTCTTGGACAGTACTGCAGTGCAGACTGACCCAGAAAACCCTCAGGATTCTTTCACCAGGTGGTCTGGGGAGCATTGCCATGGCAGGGCTTGGCCAGCAAGAGGTGGCCTTGAATATGATTTATGCAGAGAAATCTCCCTGATTGAAGGTAACAAATGTTTCTTACTGGAACAGGAGGTCATTCCTCTGGGCTTGAATGTAAATTCTATTGCTTCCAGCTTAAGTCCAAATTTTGTGAGTCTTATCCCATAGCACAATGTTGCAGGTATTATTTTTTTTATTTAATAAATCTTTTCTCACTTATTACTCACTAACCTGTTTCTCATCCCAGTGGACACCACTATTAGACGCAGTTAAACAGCAGCCACATTTTCTGTTTCTGTATTCTGTCACACTCAAGTATTTAGTCACAGAGCAGATTGATATGGATGCCTCTTCCCCTGCCCTGCTTTTCCCAGGTGAAGAGGCCATCAGCAGCAAAGGGTGGTAGACTAGATTTTAAAAAAAATTTCATAAAGATTGGTCTTGACATTTGATAAAGGTCCAATAAAAGATGTCCCACCAAAAACCCACCTATTTTACCTTTAGTTTTTTGAGTAAAATAATACAAATAAGAGAAAATGATGCAACATTTTTCCATTTTCTGCACCCCTGTTCAAAGCAAACATGTTCTTTCCCAGACAATGTATAAGTAAAACAAAAAAAACCAAACTGCAGAGAACTGGCTTTTATAGCAGACATAAAAGGTGTACCAGTGCCCTCTATCAATACAGATGGTGTTTGATGTGTCTGGATCTACCGTGCAATGAGTGAGACAGCTTAATGACAAAAGACTCTGCCGTCCTGGAGACTTTCCAGATCCTGATCCCGATAGGGAGACAGCAGGTCCACTTTGGCTCCAGCAGAGAAGTTTAATGCCTGCTTACAAATCTGTGTAGAGGGATATGGTATCGACTGAGATGTTGCTGCAGGGACAAGGGAGAAAACTTTCCTGTGAGGAAAGTATCAAGAAGGGTAATGTAGGAGCCCTGAAGGACTCTTTTTGCCTTGCCAGAGGGAGCTGTGGGACATGTTCAGCAGGATGGAGCCCATTGCCAGAGAGACTGGAAGGACGTGGCATGTGAGCCAACAGCCCTGAACTGGCTCACTTTCTCCCATACTTCATTATTTTCATTGTTGCAGAGGACTAACTGCTGTCTCTTAGGGAATCATTGTTCTTAGATGTGTAAATCTAGAGTGGCTTATCATCATTCTTAGGATGTGTAAATGTGGTTGAGTTCCTGGGAAAGGATACCCATGTCCTCTCTGAATGTCATGTAACAGTAGGATAAGAGTAGGATAATGCTGGAGCGTCAAGGGAAGGGTCAACATACTTTTCAAAGGCTGCCTTGGTCACACAGAAAAGGAACACAATCACAGAAAAGAAAACAATATCAAGAAATCCAGCTCATGAACTGGGGAGGGTGCCGTGTAGACACAGGTTAACGTAGTAATGGCCACTGGACTTGTCAGTGGAACACAGCAGTAATGGTCACAACAAATGGGCTGAAGGGCATCAGAAGAACTGAAGGAAGTGTTTGTAGGGCAAATTTGCTGTTCAAATACGGCTGGAGTCCTGCTTCCATAAGCAAAAATACTAAAAAGCAATTTCAGCAGAATTGCATTTCTCCTTGGTAAGCGAGATGAAGGCTGACTTAGCATGGAAGGCTGGATTGACGTAGATCTGGCAGCTGAGTATAAGATTTGTGATGTATCAGGGAAAAAAATAACATTTTAAAAGAGGCTTGTGGGACTCAGACTTCCTTTAGGAGAGGTGAAGTTTAACCAAACATTTCTTCAACTGCTTTGGCTTCCAGGTACCTGAAGATTTCATTAGTCAAAGTAACAAGGCTTCAGAAGCTGTTTTCTGGACTGTGCATTCTCTTGGATCTTGAGCTGTCTGAACTTGATCATCTGCAAAGATATTTGCATGGATATCTTGAACGTGTGAACTGAATGGGTATCCAGCTGGATGTTGAAGAAATTTCTCTGGGAAACTGAGATTTGTTTCCTGCAGCTGTTACTTCTGCTGTTCTTGTCTCAAAACTGCTGTTTGGAAGTGATATTTCACTGTTTGCAACTGCAAATGTACCCAGAGTTTGAAGAACAGTTGCATTAGCTGAGCAGTAGGGAACCTGCAGCAGAGACCTGTGAACCTTGTTGCTGGCAGTCCCCCAGCTCCTTGCTCAGCCATGGGACAGCCCAACAGAGGCAGTGCCCACCAAATGCCACCTCGTGAGCCACCATATGGAGCCAGCGGGACCCATGCCACAGCCGCTGGCAGCCACAGGCTTCAGGAGAGAGCCATCTCATAGCAAATGATGATGAGACAGGGTCAGGGCATGCATCATTTTTGTAATGTCTCTTGGTACTTTCCAGCTTTCCAGCAGCCAGGAAAACAAATTGCCTGCAGGCACCGCAAAGGCCAGGGTTGCCATCAGCTCAGCGAAATCGCTGGCAGTAATAGTCCCATCGACATTTCCCTCTGCAGCAGTGGCTGTCAGGACAAGGTGCTTTCATTATCTGTGGGCTGGGCTTTCGTGGGATCATTTTGTGTTTAATTTCAGCGAGAGTCACTTCTCACCTGTCATGTTCCTGGTGAGCTGCTCCCCACAGTGTAGCAAGGACAGGGGAAGAGAGGCTTGGAGAGATAATGTGTATTTCAGTGAAATATTGGATGTAGCCAGATGTGCCATTGCTTGCAGAGTGGCAGGAGGGGAGCCCAACTGGTCCCAACAACCCTTTAGTTCCTCAGGTGTCCCTTGCACTGGTGTAACCCAGAGGAATTAACATCCCAGAGTAGATGTTTACATTGTAGCTCCACTGTTGGGAAAGCTGATTTAGCAGGTACCCTGTAGTGGTTTTAAGGTCAAATTATGCATTACTCTCTGATTTCTTTTCTGTGAGATAACAATTAGGAGACAGCAAAAACAGGCACAAAACTTGAAGAATATAATGATATTTATTAACAGACCTAAGAGAAAAGGAAAGAAACAATCAATCAGAACAAAACATTTAAAACAACTTCTCCCTCCCTCTCCTTCTCCGCTCTCACAATCCATGTTGCAGTTCTTAAAAAGGGAAAAGAAAAGGGTTTTATTCCTGCTTCATGTTGTTCTCCAAACTGCCACCATTTGCAGCAAAAACAATCTTCAATACAAAATTTCTTATTTCCATAAACCCTTTCACAGTTCCTTCAACTGTAGAACATGGGTCAGCACATGGGGTTATTACTCTTTCAAGGATGAGTAGTTGTGGATTGAATACCAAGGCTTTTCTTCGCCACCAGGTTTTAAAAGCCTCTACTCCTTTTTTCAAATATTGCCTCGCATGGACATTTCTTCACAACCTTTACAAGCCACACATCAAATCGTCCATTCCCCCATGAGTTTTAACTGGATTCAAGAGACAAACAGTCTGGGATATTACAATATTCATACACAGCAAGGCAAGGAGTCTTTTAAGCTGCCCGCGGGGAAGCCGCGGCACCGCCCTTTTTCCTCCCGTGGCCATCTTGGCTTCATCTCACGCGACATGGTTTTCTCTTTCTCTCTCTGGCTCTGGAATTGCCATGGTGAGATGTGTTACCGTCCCGCTCCACTGCTGGTTACAGGACTGTCTTCTTCAGTTCAGTGTGGAGTGTGTGCTGGGCAGCTGCAAGCTGCAGGCTCCTCCGCCAGGCTCCTGCTGGTCCCGTGTGGAACAGAACCAGTCCCAGAGAGACCGCGCCGGAGGGAGCCCGAGGGCCGCCCCTCCTGGTGCCCCAGGGTCCGCGCTGTGGTTTGGGAAGGGCAGGGGGGTGCAGGAGCAGGGCTGCCCAGCCCCGGGGGCCCGGGGCTCCAGGCCCCTGTTCTCCTCACCGCCACCCCCGGGCCTGAAAAACCCCCCAAACTCCCGCCTTCCATGGGGGTTTTATAGGTAACATTGAGAGAAGCGTGATTCAACCAGACAACTGTCTGTCAGTTCAGGGGCAACCCACTACATACCCTGACCCTTCTTCCTTGGCACTGCTTCTTATTTCTGTTTTCTCTGTTGCCTTTTATTGCCCTTATGGTTTTGGTTTTAAACCCTGTTTTTAAATATCTCCCATTCCTAGGGCTCATTACTGATGCATGCCAGATACATTAAAATGTCAATAACCAGTCCTACAGAACTGCTGGGTGCTGCTGCCTCCTCTGGTGTTGCCAACATAAGTTGGTGTCAGTCAGGAAATATGGGACATACTTCATGGGTCCTACCACGGAGTGTCCACAAAGGCAGCCTCTGTTCAGCCCTGAGGTATACAACTTGTAACACTGCCACTTTTCCAGAGAGCCAGAACATACAGAGTGGAACTTGGGATAAGGGGCTTAAATAATGGGCTGTGAACCTGACCTTTTCTTCAATTCATGGCAGAAGCAGCAGCAGCAGGAGCTGTGCAGGTAGGAGGACTCTGGGCCTGGCAAACCAGCTGCCAAAGTACTATTTCTCTCTCACCTGCTTTGTCATCAACCTATTGGCTTTAACTGCTGTAAAGAGGGACTGTGCTCTCAAAGGAAACTCAAAATCTTTCTGTGGCTGTGAAATGCAGAGTCAAGAGACATGAGTCATTCAGATTCTCATTTTCTGATGGGCTTGATAGTTAGGCTTTGAGAAATGACTTAGTTGCATGGCTTAGTTGTGCGGTGATTTGCAACAGGGCACAGTGTGAGTCAGGTGATGCTCTGAGCCGTAAATTTGCTGCCTGACTTAGATGGCTACATGAAGAGAAGGCCTGAAATTAGGACACCCAGTCCTTAGCACTTCAGAAAGTGGCAGTCTGTGGGTACAAGCCAGATAATGGCAAACCTGTGAGATTTGCTTTTACCTTTTACCTGCTACTTGTGAATGCACTTTCCCTGTTACATCAAAGTTTGGGGCTCCTGTAATGTCAAATGAGAATTCCTTACCTAATAAAACAGCCCAATGACTTGCAGTTGAATATTTAGCAATTAACTGAAGCATGGCATCCAAAATCCCTTATTTGCATTTCTCCCTGCATCATCTTCCCCCCTTTCCTGACACACTCCCTTACCTGCCCTCACAGTTGTGTTCTCTTTCAAGTAATTTCTTCTGATCTCTCCACCAACTAATTAGAGAAGCAACCCTGAGACGCATCATGGATCTCAGCTATGTGTTACAGCCATGTAAAATTCACTTTGACATTCAGACAGCTTTCACTTCTCCCTGCCTGAGATGGGAGTCAGTGAGCTGGAGATGAAGATATTGTGTGGATTGTGAAGATGGGATGGGGTACCAGTATGAGCCTCATACTGCAGCAGGAAGTGCTTTGTGGTTTAAGTTAATGTCTGGAGAAATGGTAGTCTGGTTAGGCAGCAGCAGGCAGGGAACCTGAATTTTGTCTTTGGAAAAGGCAATCCTGGAGAGTGTGTGTGAAGGTTTTGAAGCCTAACCCTGTGGCTTCCAGTCTTGCAAGACTCTGCTGCTTCCCTTTGAAAGGGACCAAGCAGTGTATGAACTGGATAAACCAGAAACCATCTGAACTGCCTCAATGACAACTCAAAGCCTCTCATCAAGGACAAGGGCATGACCAGAAATGGCCATAATCACATTCATTTAAGTAAAACTCTGCGGTCTGTTTTATTTGACAAATTATTATAATTGCACCATTTGGATGTAGAAGCTGTGAAATTGTTTCTTAGCTATTTTCATAATCCACCTGTCATTAGGAACCTCATGAAGACAGTATTATCACTACATTTGTTGATAAAAGCCACACACATACATTTGTCTCTGTGTTAATCATACCCGTGGCTGGACATTACGAACAGAGTCACAAAAGCAGGCATTCAAAATGGAATCAGTGCCCAAATTAACACTGTCCAGGCAACTTGTGCTTTGTGCACCTCTGCTCTGATAGTTTTTAATTACATTATCTCATATGTTTTATGCCTCCTTTCAGGGCTCAGGATACACAGCGTTAATGAGCAGCTGTTCAATGTTTTGTTTTACCATCACTGACGGAGACTTTCCTTTCCTTATTACTGGGAACTAATCAAACCCTGCTCTGAGGACAAGATGAATCACTTCCACTTGTTTTTTCCGTGGTGCTTGCTGCTGATGTATCTTAACACTATCCCCATGAAATAGTCTTCAGAAGATGTAGTGAATTGAACCAGGGTGCTGTTTACCACTCACTGGAGCAAAACAGCCGAGGGAATAAGAAAGTCGACAGAGGCTGTGAGTTTCAGAGGCCCGTATGCAATACCAAAAACACCCTGTAATGTGAGCCAAGCTCTGCTCACAGTCCACCACCGCCGTTGCCTGCAGCTGCTTTCTGTGTGCTTCTGCCAACCACACCCTGAGATAATGTATCAGAAGAAAATAACCACATGAATAACGATTAAGTTGCTTTTGCAATTTCCAGTACCCTTTTGTGTTTACAATCACTGTCTTCATTCTCTGCAAATCTTTCCACTTGAAAAATTAAGAAGAGAAGGCTCTAGGATAAAAAGCAGGAATAAAGGAGCATAAGAGATCTTGTAAAATTCCTTAGGATGCTTTAAATAATAAATTAAATTAGCCTGCCAGGGACTATATTATAATTGCACAGCAACAGTCCTTAGGCACCTTCAGGTCTAAAATTTATGTCCTTTGCTTGCTTTTGCTGAATTTGAAGCCACAAGAACAGTCTTTGCAAGTGGGTGGGCATGTGTGCCTGAATGTATGTGTCCAGTATCCTAAATTAAGAAAAAAAAAGTAGCTGAAAACAGGATTTCCATCATGTAGCTATAGATGACTGGGTATGAACTGTCATAAGGTTTGGAATGTTTCAGTTGCACAGCTGTAGACCTCTGCCCCTGAGTTACAGGAGTGTCTGACAGTAGCAGGAGGTTTTCACCATTAGGTTTAATTTTCTGTAGGAGAAGAGACACCCCCTTTGCCAACACCTATTCACAGATCCTTCCCTTCAGCAGAAGATGGGTAACAGGTGGGATCATGGGCTTCTAGATTCTAAGGGCTGGGTCTTCTGCTGGGTGCACACTCTTGCCAGTGAAGGATTCGTTAGATCTGCTTCATCTACCATGGAAGGAGAAAGGAAAGAAGAACAAAAAAATTATAGGCAAGACAGAAAATACGTAAGTGCTCAACAGGAATTTTCTAAGTGCAGCTGGATGTGGCAAGGGATCTGTCATCTCATCTTCCTAATTCTCTGAGTGGTAGTTGCTGAATATTTGTCAAAAATGTACTATGTTAGTTTTATAGAAAAAAAAGGCTATTAAACTGCACAAATGACCAGAAATCCCAGGGGATATTGATATATTTATGAAGTTTACACTGGAAAACATACTGACTTAGTGACCCCTAAGGAAAACTACCTGAAGATGATGTATTATAGCTGGAATTGATTTAGAAAGTTTTTTGTTTAACTTATTTCAGAGAATACCTGACAGTCAATTGGTGAATCCACTGAAGAGTATATTACAATGCAAGGAGAGTCTGAGAACTTGTGTTTCCCATTCTGCTTTTCAGTCCTTGCTACAGAATGGGGAAAGAGTGATGCATCTTGATGAAAACATTCAGGCATCTTCACAAATTAAGTGTTGGTGAGTGAGCTTTTCAAACCATATAATCTGTTCAGCAGAAATTGCCAGACTTTGTCTGGCGTGTGTTATGATCAGTGTGCTAAGTGGTTTTCATGGGTGTTAGATTTTTCCAAGGGAAGAGTGGAAGTCTCCCAGGGGACAGTTCTGAAATAATTCTATTTCCTTTCACCTGTCCTCTTTGCGTGTCTCAGTTATTATTTGCCATTATTATCAGAAGCTGGAAGCCACTCTAAGTTCTGCATGGTAATAACAGCAACTGGAGCTGAAATTATAGTTATGGAGATGGAGAGATAGAAGACAGCCCCCCAAAAAAACGAAGGAGGAAAAGAACACAAGCAGTGGGACTTTCTGGTCACATTGTCTTTCAGGGGACCATCCTGCTGCCTCCTGTAGGAACACTGACTTCCAGGAGGTGTCTCTGAAGGAGCACAGTTGTCCTAGAACAGAACTGCTGCTTAGAGAACATATGGAGGTGAGGAAACAAGGACAAGGAGCAGGTGCAAGAAGTGTGCACAACCAAATCTCGGAGAAGTGTGAAAGGTAAGGATGGAGATGGTACCTGGCAGGAACCTTGAGTAGAATTGCAATCACGGGCTCTTTATGCCCATTATGCATAATTATGCTTAATTTTGACTTCATTATGAAAAACTGTGTTGTCTTGGTTTGGTGCCAAGAGGTTTGCTGCATGGTATCAAATAAATCATCGTCCTGTTGTATGATGTCTCTCAGGTATTTTTTTGCCTGAAGTCACCTAAGTTCTTCTTATGAGCACCTGACTTCACTGAAACATAGCAGGCTTTGCCTTCCTGTTTGCTCCATCTTCACTTTGCCTCAGCTAATTCAGACTTAAATTATTTCTTATTCTGTGAATCTCACTATGTATCTTCTGTTTCTTGGAAGCATGCTCACCATGGAAAGCAAAGCTACAGTGAAATTTTTTTCCAAGGGAGCCACCACAAGCCCTTTGGAATGATGTGCATAGTGACTTTGTGTCCTATAAAATGTCACCTCTCTTGGCTGCTCTATGGGCAGCCTGAACAAGCAGGAAGAAGAGGAACTCTGTGCTGTCAGTAATGGATAGGAAGCCACAAAACAGAAGACCTTGAACGTCAATGGCAATGTCAGCTTTGCTCATTTCCAGCTAGAGTGTTTTGAAGTTTGGTTGGAAAGAGCATTCAGAGCCTCCTTTGTGATTTATGACAAGCCTGACCACCACAGCTGGCTGCTGAGCTTACCCTGGCTTCAAGCAAATGGCAGGGCATGCTGTGGCTTTCCACATGTCTAGCTGGAGTTCTCTGAGTGCCATCCTACTGCTGTAATGGGCCAGTTTTTGTGATGACCACCAATTTTTGAATCTCTAGCATAAATGAAGTTTCATCTCTTTGTACTGCATCAAATTTGTGAGCCTGCATGAACAAGTGGGTCTTGCAGAAGCTGCATGCTATATCCTAGATCTGACAAAGCTGGCAAGCTGTGGACAAAGAACAGTTTGCTTTATGAATCACAGTGAGCTGTTCTGGACACATTTAAAGTAAAGGAGAAAAATAAAAAAAATTTTTGTACACATATTTAAGTCAAATGCCATTTTTTTAAATACTAATACTTCAAATAACTTCTCAGGGAGCCCTTACGTGTAGATAAATTGCACCTTTTGAAAACAGACATGATAGAACAGTCCAAGGCCAAGAAATCAGAGAAATGGGAGGGTTCTGTGGATGTACTTTGGGGAGTAAAAGAGTTTCCTCCATTTATACATAATCATCAAAGATAAGTCCTGGGGAGAATTCACTTTCTATGATTTAAATGCTAATCATTGAAAATGCACATGAAAATGGAGGTGTGCATGAAAATGCAGATGCACATTTGAAGATGCATTGGTCAAATTTTCAATTTTGCATTTGGTTTGAATTGAGGTTTTTCCCCTTTTGCTGTTAGCTGTTTCTCTCCAGCCTAGCTCTGAAACATACATTTTGAAAAGCTTTGTATGGGATGCCTATCTCAGATTGAGCAGAACTCATTAATCTTCTGTAGTATTGAACTGAAAGGATTAATGAAAACGCCTCTTCTGGATTTGTAGTTATTTTGACCCTTCATTTTTATTTCTAATTTCTAGTTTAAATTAATAATCCCCTTGGAACTCACCACCTGGTTTCTAATTAATAAATGATAATTGTCCAGTGTATTGAGTCTGGCTGAGACAGAGTTGATTTTCCCCATGGCAGCCCTCATAGTGCTGTGCTTTGTGTTGGTATCTAGCAAGGTGTTTGCTACAATAGCAGTGTTTTGGCTGCTGCTGAGCAGTGCTTGCACAGCATCAAGACTCTCTCTCCAGCATTCCCCCACCTCACCAGTAAGCAGGGAGTGGGCAAGATCCTGGGAGGGGATGCAGCCAGAACAGCTGGTGCAAACTGACCAGAGCAATATTCCATACCATGCTGATAGCTGCTTATTAGTAAATGCTAAGAGAAAGGAGTAGGAGTGGGGGCTCTTTTTTTCTATAATTTCTATCCTTCAGAGAAACTGGGAGGTGGCTGTATATTGCCTGATGATGGGATGGAGAGAATAAATCTTTTATTTGCCTTTGCTTCCTTGTGTGACCCTTACCTTCGCTTTATTAAAGTGCCTTTATCTTGGCCCATAAGGCTTTTTTAATCTTATTTTCTCCCCCTTGATCTGCAGAGAAAAGGGATTGATGGCCCCTGGTGTCCAGCCAAGGTTAACCATCATGTCTGGGAACTGTGTTGCTCCCTGGAGCTGACCGGTCACCTTATTTAAAGTCTTGTGATCAACAAAGTGCCTCTCCAAGCCACAGCTCCAGAGCTCCTGTAGACGAGCCATTACATGAGAGCCTTTGTTCTCCACAAAAATAAAATAAAATGAAAACTGAGGTCTGAAATTCTCAGATGGTAGCAGTAAGCTGGAAAGTCTGGTATAGCCATGTGCTAATTCTCACAGTTCAGAAGGGAGAAAAAGGAAGACCATCATCAATTCATAAGTCAATTCATTTCATCAATTCAAGTCATCAATTAATTGTTTTTACATCTGTGATTCTTGGGTATTTGATTTACAATTTTTTATGCTCCTCAAACTGGCACCCTCAAGATTTATTCAACCATGGTGCTCTTCCAAGCTAGGCTGCTAAATTCCTCTGCAAAAGCACATTAGGCAAAGCAAAAAGGAACAGATGTCAGTCCGAGCCTTAACCACAAGGTCTCCATTTCCACTTTTTAACCCAGGAGCTCCATGAAAGTTTTTTTTTGCATTTTAAAGGCAGTAACTTCTACCTAGTTACAGGATGGGGAAAAAAATCTTAAGAAACCCAACAGAACCAACAAAACATAAGCCACACCCAAATAACCCAAGGAGAACACCTCAGATACAAATTAGCCCATCTCCAAACCAAACTCAGGCATGATAATTTGATTTTTGCCAGCTGAGACACCTACTCTTGGCCCTCGCTGCAGTCAGTCTTTTCTCTGCTTTGCAATGAGCAAAGAAATTCTATTACAAGGAGAGGTTATTAAACCTGATATTTCATGAAAGCTGGCTTTTCACCTCGTAATAGCACCTATATATTTTCAAAAGTGGCACACTTCAAGGTTAAACGCTGGCTATGATTTTGCAAAAGGTTCTATTAAGGCAGCAGGTTTTGTGCAGATATTTGCAGTTAATTGCAGAAAACCTGAGTGTGGCATCAGGGCTGAAAAAACAGGTACAAGTGATTTACACTTCAAAGATTTCCCAATAAACATCAATCCGAGCATTTTACACTTGATTCCACTATAGCTTATATAGGTGTAAACCAGGAGTAATTTTGAGGGCATGAACTGTGCAAGGCTAAAATGGCACAAAGCAAGCTCCATAAAGATGTCATTGTTTTAGCTGAAGCATTACTGGCACTGTTTATGACTGGGAATAAACCCTTTCACTTAGTGGCAAACACTGGAACCTGTGCCAGCGTGTTTGTATTTATTTGATGATGGCCCTTCACACGACAGTGGCTTGTGGAGAAATTGTGACCAACCATATGTGTGACTGGGAGAAAGATTTCTGAAACAGGTGTGATAATAACAACTATTTCTAGTAGAGGAAGACTTGGGAGGGAAGTGAACATCAAGTGACCACTTAGTATTCTTGGTATTAAATTAAGCAAAGATACTTGTCAGCTGAAGTGAAAACAAAATTGAATGTAAAATCTAAAATAAAATGTAAAACATTCTTTTAAAATGAAAACAACTTCAGTCAATGATTGTTCAAGTTTTAGGCATAGCATGTCAAGATCCACAAGCAACAAAGCATTAACTTGAACATGTAAATTTTAATTTGCTAACTGTTGCAGTGATTTCAATACCAGGGGCATGAAAGTGGTGTAAGGGAAAGGGGAAGCACACCCACACCTTATTGAAAAGGGTACTCCGGCTATTCAAGCAGTTCAGAGATCCCAGCACGGGGCACTTCTGCCTTTCCTTCTTCCAAGGAGTTTGAAAGGATTACCAGAATGCAATTCATCTGCAGGCTGAGGGTATTTATTGTCTGAAAAGTCGCCTTTCACTGACTTGAGTGTAGAACGTGTTTGTGGAATAAGTGGGGAGTTCTCTGCAACGTCATTGATATTTCAGAGTAGAATGTTATTATCTGACCTTGTCATTCAAGATTCTTGGAAGACATCTGGGTGTGAGGTTTTCTTCTTCAGATTAGAAGTACAGACCTGAATAGTGTCTGCATGAGTTAGTCTTTCATCATTGGACTGGTAAACACTGCTATTTTTGTTTGGACATGCAGTAATTGAGTGAGTCTGAAATTCCTTTTAGGACATTTCTTGAGGTAACATTTGCAGGTGCCTCTGAAAAAGATGTGTGGGGAGAGATTTTGAATGGGCTTTAAAACTTAATATAATAAAAAATTTAATGCAAGCACAAATATGTGCTATTTACATCTAAATACTCTGTGATATTTACTAGATTGCAACTGTGTTTGAACGAAGAAGACAAAGAAATTCTGATTTTTCTTTTCTTAATAGTGCCAGTGCAAAAAAAAAAAAAAAANGGCAGGGGGCAGGGATAAATCCAGTTCTATTGAATATTTTGACCAATTCAATGTGATCAATAGTTCAGTAGATCAGACTTCTAGTAACAATAGGCTATTAAAGCTGTGTAAGTCCAAAATATTTTGGGAGGATGAGGGCCCAGTGTTTTATTCTGAATTACAGAAAACATGACACTCAGTCATTTTTTTTCTGAGCGCTTCAGAGCCAGCACTGTCTCTTGTGTCAGTGAAATATCTTTTCTTCTCTTTCAGGTACAACCTCATTGCTCACGATGCAGTGCAAGGGGGGGTTCAATTGAGAGGACAGTCACGGCTCTGGAAACATCATAATGATATTGCTGCTTCTTTTACCCTGCAAATTGCCTGTGATATTTCATTTGAAAACTAAGATTTAATAAAAAAAAGGGAATCCCTAGCTACAGCAGTAGTGGCAAATAGACAGGACAAGCCTTGAGAAAAATGGGTTTTTAAAGTTAACCTTGGGAACAAGAGAGCTGTAGGCATGAAGATCCTCTCAAAGGAGTGAGGGGAAGAGAGGGGAAGAGAGGGGAAGCCCTGGAATCTGTGCTACATGTGCACTGCAGTCAGAGTGCCAGTCCCACTAGTGCTATGAACTGAAGGAGGCACAGGGTGAGTTCACAAATAAAAGCTTTCCTAGGCTGGTTGTAGTGTTCAGGAGTGGTTGCAAAGTGTGATGATCTTCTCAGGGAGGTAAAAACTGCTGTGGCACTGGTGCTGCCATCTGATAGGTGCCATAGCAGAATGTGACTATGTGAGTGCAAAATTTAACTTTTTATTGATATTGTACATAACTCAGGATATTTTTAAGCTGTAAGCAGATTAATAAATTTCCCTTCTTACTTATATTTCCCCCTATGGTTTCAAATGCAAACGTTGTCCTAAGTTCTTCCTCTTAAAATGTGCTGGTGAATAGACGTGTTCATGTAAAGAGACTGAGGAAGCTGCATTTTAGTGCTGATGTAGGATTCTTACATATACACACAGAAAAATTGTCAGTTAACAAGAGCCAGTGTAATCTGATTTACCTTCCCTGAGACTCTGATCTCCAGCCATTAAATTGCCTCTAAAGGCTCCAGGCTAACAGGTTTTCTTTTCAAGCTCCAAATCCACCTCTTTCCAGGTTCCTGCAAGGTCCTTCTCCCTCCTCAGAGATACTCTCACTGGTGAATGATTATTCTCTGTTACTTCTAAGTAGAATATAAACAAAATAGAGACTCATTCTGCCAACCAGGGCACTCAGAGGATTCTCACTGATATGCTGGCCAGGTCAGTAACCTCACCCTGTGGTGCTGCTTGTGTGGAAACAACATGATAACACACGTTAATAGATGGCTTCAGGACACGAGGCTCACTTCTCTGTGAAGCAAGTGGCACTGTTGCTGCTCTGTTAACTAAAAGAATGTATGCTACTGCACATGCAGGTTTGTTGCTCTTGCTCTGCTTGTAGTGCAGAGTCAGATCTGGGATTACCGCAGTGTTTTCTGAGGCAGCAGTGCAAAACCTGCCTGTCCCTTTGATTGCAGGATAGGGATTGTAACAGGTGGGCTGAGGGCACTTTTTAAGCATGAGCAAATGCAGGACTGTAGCAAACATATGCCCTGCTACTACCCCTCAGAAGGTCTTGAGAAAGTCATCTAATCTACATCTGCTCCTCCCCTCTGTACATACAGATACAGAACCAGCTCTGTCCCTAAAGAGGAAGCTGTGTGGGCTAATTAATGAGTATTTGTAAAGTACTTTGTGGAGGAAGCCTGCTACATTGTATAATTACCTGATACCAGCCAGATCCCAGGGGAGCTCTCCAGATGGCTGATGCTCCATCCTTCACCCTGCTGCTGAGGCCAGTGCTCTTCCTGTGCTCATCCAGTGAAGCAGATGAGGGGGCCTCTGGGACATCTGCATGGTGCTTTCAGTGATGCAACATTTTACTTTTTTAAATGAAAGAATAATTTTCTTATCTCTGCAAAACTCAATATTTGATGTCTGTTTCTCTCTGCTCTTCACTACCTTGATTTTTTTTGTTTGCAGTGAGACCATGAGGGCTGAAAGGAGCACAGAAGAGGGGGCAGTTGGAATGAAAGCTGAACAAGTGCCTATCCCTACTCTGCTTTTCCCATTATGCATGTGTTTTGGACAGGTGATCTCCTTAGTGGCCTTGTTGCAAAAAGTGAGGAGGATTTTGTCTTTCTAACCTTAACAGCACTGGTTGCTTTAGATTTTTTTGTTTGATTGTGTTTTGGGTGGTTGTTTTTGTGTTGCTGGATTTTTGTTTGTTTGTTTATTTGTTTGTTTGTTTTTTTTTTAATAAAAATCTGTTGATGCAGAATGTATCATGTAGAATAAAACAGTAAGTTGCTCTGAGCACATGGGGCCTGGTTCAGGTTCCTTGCTGGCTTCCATGTTATTTCTTCATCCATGCCAAGACCTCTCACCACTGTTGACTTTGCTTCAGCAATATTTTTTGTTTGCCTTAACTTCAAAAGCTGTCTCTTAGTGAACTGTCTATGTTGCTGAGAAGGAAGGAAACCAGACTGCATAAAATTTGAGAGCGTGCATTCTGTGATCAATGTGTTTTGTAAGAATGATATTAATATAACCTAGAGATAAAAGATGGCAGAGTTTTCTGAGAAGAGCTAATGGGATGATTAGAGATGAGCTCCTCTGGGAGCTTAAACTGTTACATTTTTAAAAAGAAGTATAAGTGTGGCTTTAGCAGTCTGGTCATGGAATTAATTTAATTTTTAGTCCATGCAGTACAAATGTCCCCACAGGTGTCCATCTCTGAACACAGCCAAACCACACTGAAGTCAGGCCTCTTTCTCTTCCTGACCCTAAAGGTGACTGAAGCAGATGAAGAGCTGTGGTCTGATCCATCTTCACTCAGGTGTCAAGTCCACAAGACAAAAAGAGTGAAGGACTGGGAATTAAAGTTTGTCTGGTTTATACTGGAAATATTAAGTAGGTTTATCACAATGAATGTTGTAAAAGGCCTATGATAAACTCTGCTTCATTGTAGATTGGAAATCCTAGGCAGGCATTTTAACTTTCAGTGGGAGCTCTATGCAAAGAGCAGTGAATCAGAACTAGTCCTCTGGCTGATGGTAAATCAGAGGCCAGATTAGATTACTTTTGGGTGAAGCTTTCAGTCCAAATGAATCCTTGTTCTGCCAGCTCCTATGGAAAGACCCCAAACCTCAAAGTGAACCTCAGCAACCATCCAAATTCACATGACCAAAACTATGTCTATCAGCAAACAGCAACGAGTACTAAGAAATGATGCAAGGATTCTGAAGAGGTTTGCAGAGAAAAGTGGAGGGGGCTGGGGAACTATTTCCTTCATTATTTTGGGATCTGACGTGAATTAGATTCCCATGAATGCTGAAGAAATAACAACTTCAGGCTTAAGGGAATGCACTGTTTTTAATTTTTCCTCTGTGCTTTTCTTTGACATGGCATCATGTCTACATGCATGCAGGGTGAAACCCAGAGTCTGACCTGGGAAAATGGGCAATAATGATTAAAATCATCAGAACTGCAAGAAAACTTGCTCAGATATCACAGCCCTGAAAAACAACAAGAGCAAAGATCAAACCTGAAAGAAGTGTTACTCTGGGTGTGAAACAAGAGAAAAAAGCAGGGTCCAGACACCAGAAATCACCAGAGAATGATGGGGCAGCAATGGTACTCCCCTCCTCTCTTCTTATCAAACATGAGCTTGTCTCCTCTTTTAAGATAAGAATTTTCATCTTGCCTCTGATCAGCCCTCAAGAATAGTCTCTTCTGTCTCTTTTGCTGGCAAAGACACTCAGTAAGTATTTTTCCCCAAGTTATTCTTCACATTATGGAGGATTTCATGTAAACATGCACAAATACCTCATTATCCTGTGCTAGGGCTCTCATTACAGCTTCCCTTTGTGCAACCTACAGAAAGGTTAGGCTGCCTGATTTTCAGAGGTCTACTTGACCCATTGTGTGCTGCCTTGGACAGCTTGGAAAAAATGTCTGCACTTCACATGAAAGGCTTTCAGAAAGTCATATTGAATTATCTATTATATACTATGCATGTACATGTATCTAAATATATATAAATAGGTGTTCTTCTGTGCATGTGTGTGTAGGGTCCCTTTTGCTTGTGTAGCTGTGCAAACTGCCTTACTCTGAAGATGTACCAAAGAGAAGCCTTCTGCAAAACGTGTGCTGCACAACTCCTGGGCAAGCTCTCTGCTGCAGTGAGTCCCTTTGTGCATGGGCTGTTACAGCACATCATCTCAGCCTTCTCCTCCCAGACTGAATAATTCCTCTTGAATCCTCTCTTCTTTTCAAAGGTTAAGTATGTTTCCAAATCAGGATGTTAATTTGCACAATTCTTTCCACACTGAAAGAATGTTGGCCTATCTTCTCAACATTTTAACAAATATTTTGGGTTCTTTGGCTTTTTGTTATTCTGTGTGACACCACCTACTGTAGATAATTAACTTGTCTACTTCAGTGTGGTTTTTGTGGGCCTCTCTCTCTTAATTTTGTGTTCACAGGCCACAATACTGCAAGCAATATTGGATTGTAGCTCTGCTGATGCAGCCTCTTGGGGCTCCTTCTCTGACCTGGCAAGTACTGCTGGCAGAACGATATTCATGGATCAGCTGAGATGCTGGGAATTCTGGAACCTCTGTTGAAGGCAGGGACTCAGTAGCTTCACTGAGTACTAAACCTGTGCTCGAGGCTGCACATAATGAAGAAGCTCCAGTGGGCTCTCCATGAGGGGCCTAAGCCAGTGGTTGTTTTGGCACTAATATTATCTTCATTTTTGCTTGCTACCAGCGCTCCACAGCAGGGACGCATTACTCCAACTCCAGAAGCAAAGGGAAACATTTTCTGCAGTTGTCTGCTCTCATTACAGCCTTGAAGTTGTCAGAGAAAGAGATTAAGGCTGTGTCGTTCTTGGTTTTTGTTGCTGTCTTTGCCAAGAAAATGAGTTGTCACAAAATCTCAAGACCTAATCTCTTCTCATTAAGAGCCCCTCTCAGCCTGAGACTTAGGGGAGTTTTAATGAGAACAGACATTGATGCAGAATGAGCTTGTTCTCACTGGGGCTACTCCAGTGGCAATCTGAATACTTCCAATTCTTGGCCCTGCTGGAATTTAGAGGTATGTTTCTATTGAGTGGGGAAAGTGGGGCATCCACTCTAGGTTCTGCAGCCTCCAAATATTCTTTAGGGAACAAAATGAGTGATATAAAAGCCATCAAGCAAAAAGACGATACTGTGAACGAATGTCCACCTTATTTATATATATAGACAATGTCTGCCTGAGTCTTTATGTGCAGAGAGAAAATACATTGTTAAACAATTCCTTTGAATATGCAGTGGCCACATAACATGAAGCTTTCGGTCATCATTGAAGATGGGAGTGGTGTCTTCACTGTCAAGACCTCCTGGTACCAAAAATAATTCTTAAAACTCTGAAGCCCACCTCTGTTTGGAAAAAGCAGGTATCTCTCCAACAGTTAGTGTGTCTGGGAGATACTGTCAAAATCCAGTGCCTAGAAATGTCCTGTGACCTCTTGGGACTTGCTGTACCACATTTCATGCTTAAGAGGTTATACCCATTGTTGTAGAACGGTAAATAGATTGTTTATAACATTTTCTCAGACTAAAAATTGCTCAAACAGTGGCACGGGACTGCCTTGGAAATATGTAAGCATGAAAGGAGTTGCTGTGTATTTCTGAGATGTGCTCACATCTCATCTGCCTTCAAAGTAGCCCAGGGATCCTTGCAGGTGGAGCAACAATACATCTTCAGCCACTCATTTTCAGTACTCTAGTTGCATCAGTGACCTGATTGTTGTCATAAACCAGCCTTTTTAACTCCACTTGGCTAAAGCCTTAATCTGAATGCATGCTGTAGGCTCACAGACCTCTATAATGACAGCCAGCATTATATGAGAATACTTGCTTTTTTGGGATGTAGCACATGGTTGGCTGCACTAAAGTGTTAGCTCAAAACTACATCCCATGGATCAACAGAAAGCTGCACAATTTCTTGCTCTTTCCCTAAATGATCAAAGCAAGTTATGTCTTTCAGAAAAGTTAGTACAGCCTTCTATATGCAGTTTCAGTCTTCCTGCATCTTGGTGTTTTACCTGCCTCCTGATTTGGGTGTTTAAACTCTGTTTTATTTTGTCATTAGGTCATTTAGGCTGGTGTCAACAGTTCAACCATCACTAAAGCTTCTGTAATGCCTCTAGTGTATAATGCATGAGCCAAGCCTTTATCAGGTCTATACAGGAACTGTTCATGTGAGCAGATAGGAAGGGACCTACACTGATCTTCATTTTGCTAATGCTCTTTTGGCTGTGACTTAGTGCTGAGGCTTTGAAAGCAAAAGGTTAAAAATGCTAATTTCTTGCTTGATCTTCAAGTCCAACAGCCTGAAATATAGGGCATTTAATCCATCAAGGGACTTTTTAAGTTTGCCTGTATTAAACCACTGACTGCCAATATGTTTTAAGTGAAGGTGGAAATTAGATTTAAGTTTTACTTGAAAGCAGAGAACAACAAAAAAAATCCTTTTGGTCTTTTAGCCTTTATAAACATCAGCCCTTATTCTTGGTGCATATTCTAAAGAAGATGCAACACGAAAACAAACTCCTTATTTAAGGACTCCTAAGGTCTTTAAGCCAAGAAAATTTCACTAAAAATTGCAAATGGTCGGTTAGGCCCTTCAGATACAAGTGTTCATCCTCATCCAGTGCAATCATGAAGATCTGTCAGTAAGCCAGAGTAGTTGTCCTTTTATTTTCAAACTGCAGACTTTACAGTAACCAAAGACTTGGACATTACATCAGCATCAGAACAGTCAGCTGAAGTTCACCAGTCCTTAAGCTTTTGCCCACAATGGTCCTGTGTACCACAGGCTAACAGGAGAAATCTGGAATGCCTTTAAACCTTATTTTACTATTCCTTTGTGTGAGCACTCACACCAGTATGAGTTGAAAGTATGATGCAGATGATACTTGCTGCTCTGCAGTGTCCCACAACTCATAAAATGGGTAATAAATCATGTTTGGAGTTAATTGGGAAAGTACCACAGAAAATATGACAATGGACATATGTTTTTGAGTTTATTTACCCTTCTGCTTTCCCTTCCAAATGTTCATCATTGATTAAACCTAGAAATGATACCTTCAGTGAATATACTCAATATATGGACTAAATGTACTGAGCTTCTTGACATTAAATTTTATCCCTCAAAACAAATAATCAAAAAAAACAAGCTTTGATAGGCTTCAAGCCAATAAGGTTATCTGTGGAATTCAGCACGTGAATAAAAATGTGTCATAAGAACCTTACAGGCTGTTGCATATATAGATATGTTCCAAGATGTAAAGAAGCACTGAGAGGTGGCCTGCCCAGCAGGAAGAAACATTCCCTAAATTTCAAAATGGTCTCTGAGCTTAGCAATGGCTGGAAACAAATGACTGGTGCCTTCACTAAATGTAACTTGCTGCTCCTTGCTGACAGAAATCCCCACGGAAGGTAAGCAGGTTGTGAAGTGCAAGGTGAGGCCTCAGATACTCAAACTTTCTTTTTGTGCACCTATCACAAAGCTCATTCTCTGCTTGTGGTGTAAATATGGGTGGGTTACCTGTGCCCATGGCAAACATGGTGAGAATCCCTGCTGATGTGAATCCTTCTAGCTCAGCGTGACATCTCCAGTTAGTCATCATTTCCTCTTCTTTTAAAACACATTGTTTCAATGTCCAAATTACAGTGTAACCTAAAAAAGTGAAATAGTGATTAGTTGCCCCAAAATAAGGGTGGGTTTTTTTTCTTTTCTAATTTACACACACACACAATCTTGTTTTTAGCCAGACTGAAATTTTGTAATTTGAGTTTTGCAGGAGTATATTTTGCACTTCTGTTGACTTCCAGCTTCCAATACCAGGGAGCAGCCCAGGGAACTTAACATCCTTCCTTATGTAGAGAAAGACCCCTCAGACTGAAGGACAATAGGTCCTTTCAATATTTTTTAACCAGGTCTGGTGTTCTCAGGAGGGTGTCTTCATTCTGCTACTGTGACTTGGACACATGCAGGACAACAAACAAGTGTGAATGCAAAGAGAAGCAGAAATGTTTCAAGGAGAGAGGAGCATGTCAAAGCCTCAGACTTCTTTTCATTTCCTTTGATTAACATTTTCATTGCACTGAAGCAATCGATGTGCCACTTTGGGTGGGAAACAAAGACAATATTCCCTTCAAAAAGACTTAGGAATGAGTGATGACAAGTTCAGATTGATTGATCAAACACAAGAAACTTGCATCTTTCTCTAATGTTTTGCTTCATTGGGAACAAAGTGATGTGCATGCACATAATTAATAATGTTAGTAGAATTTAGTGCCATTCTTAATATTAGAAACAATTTATTTAGAGAGGTGACATTCTATTCCTCATGTTCCTTCTAATACAGGTACACAACTGCTATAACTAATTTTATAACATTAACAAACAATTAACAGCCAGTGCAGTCATGAAGTAATGTGGTTATAAACATTTATGTGGAATGTTATAAACTCTCCTGAAAAGGCAGCAAATCGATAGCTGGAGCTTAAATTGCACACATAGACACACACAAACACACAAATGAAATGAAAAATAAAACTTTGGGGAATTATGTTTTCTAAATGGAATTAATGTTGATGTGCATGTGGTATTAGTTATAAAATATGAATCGTGATGTTGACAATGTAAAGCTCCCATTTTAGAACTACATGTGTTTTTTCTTAATTAAAAAAAAAAAAAGAATCCACAGAGCACCTGTAGCTCATGTAGAGCTACCTGTAAGGACTGCACACTTTCCAGCCTAATTACACTGGTGTATGGCCACAGAGCTAATCCTCCTGAAGAGCCCTCCTCCAGCCTCAGCCAGCTTTTTTGGACAACTCCCACTGGAAAATTGGAATCCTCCAACAAAACAAGGAGGGTGACAGATCCAAGCTGAGGATTAACTCAGCGGGGCTAGAAGCACATCTGTGAGAGAGAGATGCTTTCACCACGTGCCTAAAAATCTGCTCAATTTCCCTTGGGGTGAAGTTGCTTAAATTTCATCACTTCTGCTGAAAATTACCCTTGATAGGGTTATCTTGAGAGAGATCTCCCAGGAAACCATGGCCAAAACTATTGAGGGATTTAAGAATTAAAGAAGCAGCATCATAAATTTCTCCAGAACCAAGCAGGATTTGAACAGCTCCTGGCTGGTGACAGAACACCCAAAACCCCGAGGAAAAGCACCCACCCCCAAGAGGAACACAGTTTCCCCTGAGCAGAGACCATGGAGTGATCCATCATCTAGCACCAAATCCAAGGACTTTCTCTCCAAGCTCTCTGCTTCCTTTTTTTGATCTGCAGGATGTGACCTACTTAAAGCCAGCTCTAGAGAGGAGGAGGGGAGCTGATGTCAGCCATGCAAATCAGACTGATTTATATTCTGATGCAATCAGCCACAATCACAAAATCCACTTAGCTGGGTGAGGACTCCAGCTACTTTGTTCAATTACACAATTATCATATTCCATTTAATCCCCAAATCAATTCCTGTATTTAGAATTATTTAAGATGCTTCAGCAATTATACCTAATTAGGTTCTATCAGTAAAGTAAATAATGATGTGGTGTGCCAATCAGATGGCAGGAATGCCAGATGAAGGAAAAGGAGCACCTAAGTCCTCTGCATCATGCAAATGAGTGTTTGGGTGTTATAAAGGCATTTGCTATTGCATTGGTGAGAAGAAACCCACAGAGTCCAGAACTGTTATTAACCATTCAATCATTTCAGGGCTGGGCCACCTTGGACAGCTGTAAAGATAATGACTGCTCTTTTTGTTGGGTAGTTTGGCCACTTCATTTCCCTGCCTAATGTTTATAAAAGGCTCTGAAGATAAAGCAGAGAAGAAAAATGTCTGATCTTCCCATAATCAGGATCCACTGTTCTGCCTATAGAGAGAGGTTTTCAGACCTATTTCAGAGGAAGAGGGGCATGTAAGAGTGGACTGTCTTAGACTGGAGAAGAAACCTCCAGAGCACTCTCTGTCCTCACAGGAAGCCCGTGCAGGTTCAGTGGCTGGAGCTATGTGACAACACCCCAGGCAATCTCTTTTTTCCATAGACAGACTGGGCTGTTTTAGGGTCTTCTGATGCACTCTAGACTTGACTGAACCTGCAGCTGTGTACGGTCTGTTACCATCAGGATTATGCTTTTCTGAGGGAAAAGCCACCGATTTTGAAAAATACCAGCTCTGCTTTTTGGCCATTTTATTTAATTCTTGCAGTTTTTGCTTCATGTCAACTAGGATATCTGGCTTTCAGGCACAGCAAATTATTTCTTTAAAGCTATCACATTCCGTCTTGCAGAGCATACGGCTTTAAAGCAAATGCCAAAGTACAACTTTCTACAGCTTGAGCTGAAGAGCTATTCCTTCAGTTTGGCATACAAAGCTATGACATTTTGATTAAAAAGAAGCTTTTTTAAAAAACTTCGGCTATTTTATAATCTCCCACGCACATGGCATTGAGAAAAAGTAGACCTAAATGACTGGACAATGTCTTTTTCAGCTGCTGAGCACAAATACCATGCAAACCTACTCCTATACAGAACTGCTGTGAGGGAATTACTGGGGAACACCATGTAATTACTGGCTGTAGTAACTGCAGTTATGTGTTAGATTTGACAAAGTCATTAGAGCTGGTGGGTTTAAAAGTCACCACGAGATTTTGCTCCCAGGCAGAGATGGTAAAGTGTCATCCCTGGAGCTGGGGCCTGAGGTGTTAAACCCACAGCACCCACAGGCGCTCTCAGGTGGTCAGTGCTTGGTTCTCTCTCTCCCCCCCACTTGGCTAGGGATGGGCACTGTGAGAAGATGCTGCCTGGAGTCTTTTCTGATCAAGATCATGTGCCCAAAAAAGCATTTGTTCCTTTTTGGTGCCTGTTGCTTCCCTGGGAAAAAAAAGCAAAATAAGCCTGAAATTAGTTTCACTTGGGCTGGTATAGGTCAGGAATTACTCACTGGGCTCAGTGTAATAAGTGATATCAGCATTTTGTACCCTACCCAGAGCACGTAATTAAAGAGCTGATGGTTAGCAGGCAATTACATTTAATCTGTGTTCCAAAAATTTGCAGTGTTATTGTGGGGGTGATTCTTTGTTGCTCTCAGCCTTTCACTTTGTCTTCCTGTTGGACATTGAGAAAGGATCCGTTTGCAGCAGAGTGGTCCCTGCTTCCAGCTCCTGCACAGCCCTTGGGCACAGCCCTTGGGCACAGCCAGCTCCCTGCCAGCAGCTTGGTGCAGAGATGAGCCTGAGGCCAGGGGCTGCAGAAAGTAGCCCCTCACTTACTACAGATGGGACTTTGAGCAAACAGGTCTGGTGCGAGGTGTCCCTTCCAACCCAAACCGTTTTATGATTCTATGATTCTGTGATTCTATGAGTCTATGATTCTGTGATTCTATGAGTCTATGATTCTATGAGTCTATGATTCTATGAGTCTATGATTCTATGATTTGCTCCTGCAAGTTCCAGCCCAGGTGGGTGTTTTGTCAGCTCCTGCATTTAGTGGAGCATTTACAAGCAAGTATACTTTCCTCAGGCCTTTGCAGCAATCTCCAAATTTACCCTGACCGAGCTGACAAAAAATGGGATTGGAGCAAAGAAAACAAAGGGTTGGACAATTAAAGAGAGGAAGGCATCTCGTACTTAGAAGTTGATCTTCTGCAATCTGACTTGTGACAGGAGCAAAGGATGATGCCAGTCCACCCTTTTGACTTCTGTTGAGCATTAGCAACATGGGGCAAAACCCAGATTTCCTAAATGAGGGATATTTCAAATGAAAATGTGAATTCACCAAGAAACAGGAAAGAGGAGTCAGGGAAAAACTGATGAAACTTTTCAGTCACCAAGAGAGTAAGAATGTTGCAGCCGAGGTACCATTGGAGAAATGGTGAACTCCTGCCCTGTTCCCACACCAGAGTGAAAAATCCTCTGTACAGTGGCACCATGTCCAGCCATTCATCTATTTCCTGCGTGCATCTGACTATGGTACAGCACATCACCAAGCCACTGAACAGGGGTAACCTGTCACTACATTTGGATTTTGGCATCATGCATTTTGGGAAACAAACAGGCAAGTTTTGGGGTAGGTTTGTCTCCTAAAGTGGCAGCTGGAGTTGGAAGAATTTTGACCATGGAGGATGCTGCACATGTGCTGAGGAATATATTGTGTGCTGATCTACAGCCTGCAGATGATGCTGCAGTCACTCTGGCATAGCTATTAAGAACCAGCCCAATGATATTAACAGAAGTAAAACATTACTGCTTAATGATACTGTGCTGCTAACAAAGCATCAATAATGGCAGGATGGCATTACATATATAGATAAGCCATTGAGTGTCAACAAACTAATGAGTTATATTCATATCCCTGTCCAATAATGTTTATCGATATAGTTGTGGAAAGCAAGGGAGACTGTATGTTTTATGGGCAGGTCTAATATTAGAACTAATTGGGGTTTGTGAGCCAGAACATCTCCCTCCATTTAATACGTCTATTATAGAAATCACATGCTTTCAGTGGCTTTGCTCTGAGGCTGTGTGGTTTAAAAAGTGCTATAATGAAAGAAATGTAGAAATTACTAACAAGTCAAAATGTAACACATTTTTGCCCCGTGCATGTTCTTTTAATGCTTTGCATTAATTTTTCCTTCTGAAACAATGATTAGATGCTTCTTATTTTTTGTGTGTTCTCAGCTCAGCCACCTCAGGTCTCTCCTTTCTTCTCTGCAAACTTTTATGAAGGCCCCTCCTGAAATGAAGATACTACACAGATTTATGAAAGCCAGAACTTTATAAAAGCAATCAGCCAGGATGACTGGCAGTGAAGCACATTGTAGAAAGCCTTCTCAGATACCCAGCAGCATCCTGAGCAGGGCATATGATTGCTATGCAGAAATCCTCTGACTGTTAGATTTCAATGCCTCAGAGGAAAGAAGGTTGCTGGCACCACAAAGGACTTTGGGTGCTACATGAATGTGAGTCATTTACAAACACCTCAGAGATGTGTGTGGGTGACCAGTGCTTGAGAAAAAGCTAAGCAGTTCTTAAAAAACCACAGATGAATTTCTAATGCCATCACCTTAGATACATTCATTTTTAAATTAAAGGCAGTTTGAATTAATGCATGAACAGTGCTGGGGAAGGGTCTGGCACTTGGAAGGCCCCCTTGGTAGGGAAGTGTCTCAGAAATAGAATGTGAACTCTGCCTCTCTCACCTCTCTCTACATGTTGGAGACACCTGATGAATTGGGTCCCTGGGGGAATGCAAACAAATGTTTGGTACCTGTTAGCCTTGGATGTGGCACTCCAGGGAACTCATGCAATTAGACTGCTAGGAAGCTCTGGTGATCCAAAATGAGTATGCTGATTGATTTTAAGTGTTGGAAAGAATGTTGCTTGTGTTGCTCACTGAGCCTTGAATGCCAAATATCTACCCAAACTGGGTTGTAGTCCAGATGGTCTTGCCCTGAGGTAATCTGTCATAATCTGAAGTCACTCAATGGCTGTAATTTATATGAAATGATAACTTCACTCCATCCAGAGACGTGTGTTTCCATGATGAGAAGTGACCTTGTGTCTTATTCTCAACAGATAGGTGTAATATAAATGGTTAGACAAATCCCTGCTGTTTGCAGTGCCTGCTGCCTCTGGATGGAAAGCTGGGAAAAGGCTCTGGAATTGAAGCAAACTTGTCTCTCATCATGGTGCATCATGGTACTCTGCCTCTGCAGGAGCTGCTGGGGCACCCACGTGTTGTTTTTCTTGCTGTGCCTGTACTGGGTCACATGGGAATGCTGGTCAGGCTCATCCATGGCTGCTGGCTTTACAGAATTAGGTTGTGTGACTTCAAGGCAAAAAGGAAACACAGCCCTTCTCACTCCTAATATCATCCAGCCCACACCCAGCTGATTTTTATAATGTAAAGTAAAATGGCACCTGCAGTGTCAGACAGATTTCATGAAAAGCCTGAGAGAGCCTGTCTGCAAAAGCTTTCTGGTGGGAACTTCTGAACTGCTTTCCTGCCCAGCTGACTCATCCTGTCATGCTGGACCAGCATCAGCCTCTGAGGGGAGACAGAAACCCCTGATCTGTTTCTGCACGTTGGTCCCCAGGCATCTCATAATGTTCTCCTGTCACTAGCACAGAAGGCTGTAGTTGGCAGGCATGTGCTACCTATGAAAGCCTTAAGATATATGAATGCTGTGGGGGTGTCTAACCTTTATCTCTGTGCAATGATGGGGACATTTATTACAGATTCTCTCACTCTCCACACATTTCTATAAAAAATAATGGGGCCCCGCATGGGTGCCTCTAGTCCTTTCTTGCATCTGAGAGGTGATAAATGCAACAAAGTAGCTAATTAAACATTTTGCCAGTGTGGCATTCACAAATAATTGAGATTTCTAATGATAGTGCTGTGATAAATGAACGAGTTAATGTATTCTGATGGTACCCAGACAACATGGATAAAATGATCAACCTGCATCTTGTTTTCTCTCCCTAGCATCCCTTTTTTGCTCCCTGAATTCCTGTTGCTCCTCCAGGCAGACCAGATCAAGGAGCTAAAGAAGCTGAGATCTGCCCCAGCTGGGTATCTCAGTAGAGAAAACTTAAAAAATAGAGCTCCCAGCAGATCCTGGCCCCAGGAAGAGGATTGGCCCCACTGCACCTACAGCTTCCAGAACCCCTCTTCAAAACCATTTGTCTGTATCAGTGTGTAGGGCAGAAAGGAGCACAGGAGAAGACAGAGAAGAAAAGACACAGCTCCAGACACATTCAGGCACAAGTTCAGCTCACCACACAGCCACCTAGACAGGAGGAAATGGAATCACCATCTGGCTGGAGCAATATGAGACTTTTATTGTTTTCCTCTGTTACTGACAAGCTAAAAATAAAAACTGTGGGAGGGAAAGGATATCTGGTGAACTTTAAGGGCATAGTCTGCTCTGCTTTTGTGCCACTGTAAATACTGGCTTGAGCTGAATGAAACACCCTGCAGATGCATCTGGGTGCAACCTACTGCAGAATTTGGCCCTAGAATGCTGTAGAAAACCAGATTTTGCTGCAGCTGTGGGGTGATATTGCAAAAAGAAGTGTGTTAATTAAGCCCTGAGTGGCATTTTTAATAAGAGCCTGTGAGTAAATATGTTACTTTAACTCCCTAAATTCATGTGTGCATGAATTTAATGCTCAAAGAGTGTGTTGGCAGAGCTGGAGGCTGAATTCTTTTTTCAGAATGTTCTAATACCATCATCAACATTACCACTGTCCCCACTAATGAGTCCTAGCAGTATCCCAGGACAAAGACTATCACCCACAGAATAAAATTGGCCTCATGAAGTCAATAGGATGATAACTGTGCCTTCTCCACCCTTCCTCCTCTTCATCTCCAAGACCCTCTAATTCCAGATTTCAAAAATGTTCCCAGCCAAGTGCTTTGCTGAATGGAAGCCTGTCCCAAGAAGAGTAGTGGTTTTAACAAACCAGTGTTTTCCACTGAAAAGCTGATTGCACTGAAACATTTCCAGACCAGATGCAGTGAGGACATTCATTAATATTTGCCTTTGGGCCTGTTTGATTTCAGATGTCAGAGGAAGATAAATGCTCTAAAGTTCCTCCCGCTTCAGGTGATGTGGTTGGTTACTATTCCAGCAGGGCCATACTGGAACTGAGACAGAATGGGATTGTGGAGATCCAGGCAGGAGCTCAGTAGCTGATGGCTAATAGACACTGCTGCTCTTGGTCAAATGCAGGCTGGAATTGCTGCTTCTTTCAGAGGCAGCAGGTGCAGGGATGGTGTGTCCTGCTTTGAGCCAGGGTGGTTCTGTCTTTCCATGCCTTTATCTGCCAGAGGTAAATGCAGCTGCTACTGTGAAAGCTGGCAGCTGCTGTGGCCAGAATGATGTTGCAGGTTGACATTTATTTCTGCAGGCTTTCCTATTAAACACAGAGATAATGAGATCCATTGGTCTTCAGGAATCCTGAGAGGTGATGCAAACTTGTATATTGTGGGCTTGGAAAGATGAGAGAGTGCATGAGAATTCACCCTTCTCCTCCCTTGCACTTATTTCTAAAGATATTGAGAAAATTGCAGTATTATTGCAGATTTGTTGGATTTCAGAGGCACATAAGAAGAGCAGCAAAAAAGGAGAGCTGCCACGTGCAGACTCTTGGGATTTAAGCACAGTGGTGTTCACAGCTTGCTGGTGGTTGTTGTGCTTCACAGCCACAACTGGCACACAGCACTGCACCAACACAGCACTTGCACAGGACGTTCCCTGCAAGCTTTGGACTGTGTGTCCAGCTGAAGGCTTGTCCCTGAGGCATCCTGAGGAGACAGTGCTTGCAAGGTGTCAGCAGAAGGACCTTGACAGATGCAATGTAAACCCTCCCACTGCAAGCAGGCATCGCTTCCCATAGCAGGAAGCACTGAAGACACACAGTAAAACTAAAGGGCAGAACTTATGGAAGCAGTTGTTGAAAGCAGCCACTTCTATTCCACAGCGTGTGACAGGCCCATGGAATCAACAGCCTCGGGATATGTAGGCAATAGGGTTCAAAGGATGGGGAGAGACATCAGGGAAAAATTGTCTGACAGATTTAAACTCAGTTGGAGGTAGCCTCCACTGCTTATTAATCACTTATCAATGAACAACTTCTGTTCTTATCTGAGGTTTCACTGCTGCAGATGCTATACTGAAGCACAGAGACTGTCCTGGCCCTAAGGTATTAAAAATATACATATGAATTCAAAGAAAGGACGAGACTACTGGTAACTAAACGTCTCTGTAATTTCGCGTTTTCTGTACTGTGGTTTGTGTTTTCTTTTTTAAAGTTAAAATGGGCTTGGGAAGAAAGTTTCCTGAAAAAAACTAAATGAATAACATGTCCAATGGGAATTCAGAAATTAAGGAGCAATGAAAGGACATTACTCTTCCTCTGATGTTTTGGGTGGTGGTTGCTGGAAACTGAGCATAAGGCAGTTGTCTGATACAGAAATTCTTCCATTTCTCATGACAGAAAGTACAACAAAGTTAAAAACTAGAGAAACAGGACAGAAAGGGTATCATTCATCAAGTTGTCCTTTACATCCAAAGCTGATTAATGAGACATTGTGAAACAAATCTTTGTAAGCATAAGGTTGCCTTTAAAAAAATCAGGCAGTTTTGAAATTATAAAATTTCGCTTCATTTGTTCTCAGTTGTTTAATCCTTTAGGGTTCACATGCTATGCTCTGGATAAAATCTGGTGTTGTCCCTGTTGCATCAGTGCTGTGTGGGGAATGGCTGTGCAGTGTCATCAGGAGAGACCCAGCTGCACCAGCACCACCAGCTGCTGCATTTCCAGCTGCTGCCAAGAGGAACTAATTTTGGAGCAGAGGAAGGTGGAGCTGTTCACCTGTTCACTTTCAGCCTTCAGAGAGAGCCACAGCCCACCATGGGGGCACCACCCACTTGAGCAGGTCTCACAAAGGCTGTTTGTTCCACATGAACTGAGAACAGATGCTTGCACAGGCAGTTCTTCAGGCTGCTGGATTTCATTGCAAGCAGAGGCAGAACCAGAGTGAGTTGGGAGCATGAGAATTCAAACCTGAGGAAGGAGCAGAGGGCAGCTGAGGCAACTCAGCTCTGCCTGGGACAGAAACAGTACCCAGTGTACATCTGACTGCTGTGTGCCATCCATCTGAGCATCCCAGCAGACAGCTGGATTTTCCTCTCACAGGGAGGTGGCATCAGGAGAAAAGTGCCAGATGCTGAGATAATTTGAAGAAATGGGAAGAAGTGGGCTATTTACTGGCCTGGAGATGCTTTTATTTTCAACTGCTATAATTTTCAGCTGTCTTAATGAATTTAGGTCAAAGAGCCTGCTATGCAGCTTAGTCCAGACAATACCAGGCTGTAGAAAACACCTGTTGAGGACCATCAAGGAAAGGGTGATGTCATTTACTTTAGTTCTGCTGTGTTGTGTCCCTCTCTAAGGCAGGATGAAATGTGACAGAGCATGGCCAAATGTGACTGGACCCAGCCCAGGATCTGTGCTCTGGCTGCTAGTGAGCTGCTGAAACAGGACATCCCTGCTTCTTTTGCTCCCAGTGAACATGGGGAGAGAGAATTTTCTTTATCCTGCATTAATGAGATGAACAGCAGTGGAAATAGCACAGAGAGGAAGGTTTTGGTGAACTTACGAATGAGGAGATTATGATCAGGTTTTGAGCTTGAATATAAAGTTATTTAGAAGTGGGCATTCAGACTGGCAAGAGGCTTGTCATCAGAGATAGACTAACTGGTTGCTGACACACCTGCTAGACAGTGATCTGTCTTCCTCCTGCCCTGGTAAACCCCCAGCTAGAAGCTCTTCCTTCCTTTAGAGAAAGCTCCAGTGTCAGGTTTGTCTTGCTTCCTAAGGGGACAGTTCACATGAACAAGCACACCTGAACCTAGCAGCTGTCCTTCCCCAGGCCTGGGCTTTTCTGCTGCCACCTTTTCTTCCCTGGAATCCTGATCTGTATCTCTGCCTTGAATCTTTGTCCTGTCTGAAGGTACACCAAGGCTCTTAGGACTTGTACAGGCCTTAGGTCATGATCTGATCTGATCTCAACTGGCTTTGAAGCATCTCCATGAGGACCATGCACAATGGATCTGAATTGGTGCAGCGTGGACTTAAACATGAAGCTTGAAGACACAGACTAGCTTGGCAAAGAAGACTCTTTACAAGTGGACACACCTATGGGCACACACATTCAGTTGCATACATTTTTTCCTCACAATAAATATTTTAATTTTTTTATATGAATAATAATAAAAAAAGTTTTTAGATAAAAACCAAAAACAACAACAACAAAAACCCCAAACCCAACCCCCCCCAAAAGACAGGATATTTTCATATAGAAAAGATGCTGCACCAGAAACCTCCCATCAGAAGTCTAAACCAGTGGGAATTTTTGTAGCAGCTCAGAAAAGCTTCCTGCCTTTTTATTGATCCTTTGAATGATCACATCCCTACCTGTAATGTTTTCCTTTATGCTGTTTTTGGCTGTTACATATTATCATTAGGGTGCAAAAGATATAGTGGATTAGATTCTTGTGTCTGTAGTTTAGACATCAGGCAGAGTCTTTCTCTTTGTCCATGGCTTAGACTTCAGGTAGAGCCTTTCTCTTTCTTTCAGAGGTAATTATGAATATTCAGGGCTGTCTGAAATACTGTCCAGGTGTTCACCTATAAATATTCACAAATCATTGTTGTGTGTGAGCATAAATCTGCATTATCTAAACATGAATGTGAAATTGTCCAGCTACATCATGAATATTCATTGTCTAGATAGACTCTGAATTGCCCATAAACTGTCTCACATTTTAGCAGCTTGATCTAGGTTTCTTCCACAATGAGCTCCCAGCTTTACAAGAGGCTGATCAGAGTGGAGACAATAAAATTCATCACCACGAGCAGTGGTTACCCATGGTAAAAGCACAAACTCATTCTGCATTTCTTTCTCAGTGCATAAACGAGCAGGGACATGGCCCATCAACCTCCACGGCATATTCCTTCCTTTGTGTTTTCACTCTTGATTTTCTCTAGGCTCAACTTGTTTTCTTTGTAAGTCAGGGCAAGACTGTCTTTCTCTCAGAACCACAGACACAGTGCATATGGGGCTGTCTTACTTTGTATTGCTGTAAAAGACCATTTCTGGTGCCAAGCAATGAAGAATTAATCCCAGACTGTCTAGAAGAAGTGTAAGGTCCTGCTTTTTTTCTGTGGTTGTGCTAGAGCTGTCATGGAAACCAGGAGGGACTATGTTGTTCCAAGACTGCTTGAAGGCTATTCAGTGCCACAGAAAATTCACCAGGAGCTATGTTTTTCTGCTCCACAGAGCAGTCTCGCCCAGTAAAGATCTCCACACATTATCTCCACAATATCAAATACTCACACATTAAGGCAGGATTTATAGGAAGAAGAAAGTACCTTGTATTAGACCATTTGATGGAATTGGAAAAAATCAAAGTTTTGAACTTTTACAATGCTCTCAAAGTACTTGAGGGTTGTTTTGTTTAGTTTTGTTTTGACCCAAAAAAGAAAAGCATGTCTGGATCATGTCTACATATCTGCCTTGTTTAACCTGTAGCTATCTAAGTTTAAAGGAAGTACTTCTACTCTTTGTGCCTTTAATGCTTTTTAGGGGAGTGGATAGTGTTCATTGCCCTTTCTCATAAGCTGAGGAGGAATATGCTGTAACATGGGGTATTCAGAGGGGGAAATAGCAAATATGAGGAGAAGAAGCTATGGATACCTTAGACTAACCAAAGCTGCCAGAAACTCTGGATCAGAGCTTTTTCCAACAAAATTGATGTGAATTTGACTCCCTGACCCAAAATTCTGGTCAGGCTTGGATCTACATGTATCCTGCACGTGGGCTTCTCCCACAAGGCTCTGTTAAGTGAAAAACCATATGAAAGCCCTGTGCAAGAAAAGTAGTAATCCATGCACAGTATTGGAGCAAAAAATTCCTTTGTGCTTTGTTTGTCTTGCCAGGATGATGTGTGGCTTTCTGTCTCTCTCCTTGAGAATCCAAAAAGGTGACAGGCACAGAAGAAGTGAAGGTGAGATGATGCATATTTGCACTTGTGCTTCCAGTGCCCAGAACTGAGTACCTGTGACTTCATTGATGAAATAACGTGGGGGAATCTCCTCCACTGCTGTTTAATTGAAACTCAGAACATTATGGTTCTCTCCATCTGAGATATATCCAGACCACCCAATCCTTGCATTTCCTTCATCACTCCTGCTTTATTTCCTCTTTGAAGGGATCTCTGAGTAGTGCAGAGTAAGAATCACAGAATTACAGCAAGGTTTGGATTGGAAGGGGCACACAGTGGTCAGGCTGGGTTCACTCAGTCCAAATTCTTCTAGAGTCCATTTACGGTGTGAGTGAAAGGACAATTGTGCCATACCAGTCAGGATCCTGTAAAAGCCAGCAGCTGCTGCCTAAAACCACCAAGATGTCATGAAATAGGCTGACAGTGTTTGCTTTGGTAGTACAATTCTTCTAACATGCTTTTTCCGTGGTGAAGGGTTTCTTGCAGAGGAACTGTGTGCAGTGAAAATTCTCTGAGGTTGACCATCAACTGCAGTGTTGATATCAGTTGTACTAACACCACAGGACACTTCAGAGGAGCATTGTCCTGCTGGAGGAGGTACCATTTACACAGGATATGAAAATCCTTGATGTAGAGATCAATTTAACCCAACTGCTGGTGCCATTTGTTCTGTTTGTCACTGTGGAAAGTCAGGGTGCTGTGTTTTTCTAGTTCACCTTTTTGTTTTCGAGGAGGTGCAGCTGGGCTCTGACAGAAAGCAGGATGCAAAGCAGTGAAATTCCCTGGATGTTTGGTCAAATGCCTGTTTTCAGCATTTGTATCCTTTGCTGCAACCCAAAATAACTCATTCTCCAGCTTTCACTTACAATGATGCCCGTGCTTTGTGCTGGTCATTCATCAAAGACAAAAAACCATAAAAGCTTGGATGGGCAAGAGACATGGGCCTCATCAAACAGAGAGAAGATACTGCCTGACAGTAAACAGCACCATATTGTACAACACCTTTGGCTGATGAGAGAACAGAGAATGGCCTGAAATCCCTTTAGGGGAAGATGAGGGTCAGGGAGAAAAAGGAAGAATGGTCTTAAGAGCTTTCCGGGGCTAAAGCAGAGATGAAATGTTTACCAACTCACAGGTGAAGGATGGCAGCATCTTGAATCACCTTTTAAAAGAGGTAACTCTAAAAAATTAAAATAAACATTAAAAAAAAAAAAGGCCATGTCTCTTCTTCATGAAAAAGCCAATAAACTAAACCCCACAAACCCCACAGGAACAAGGGTGATTCTGACAGGATCCTGCCTGTGGTCCTGGAGGGCATTAGCTCTTCAGGCTTGGGTGTACAGCAGCAGGACAGAAAAGACTACATTTGTGTGAGGAATCATAATTTGTTTTCAAGAGTCATACGGGGCATGACTTAGCTGCGAAGAAAGTCATAATTATACTTCTCTGAGACTCACAGGACCTGAACACTGTAGATGCTTAGAAAAATATAATTACTTTAAATAATGTTTCATATCCCAAAGCTGCTACCTCACAGGTCCCTTCAACCATCTTGGGTACTCATGGCTATAGTGCATGGTAACTCAGGCAGGCAGTTGAGAAATTCTGTGTATGCCCCAAAAAGTAGTAGATCCTGCTGACAGCTGGGTTGGAAGCTGGTGGGAATAATAGGACTGGCTGCAAAACCCACTCTGGGGTGTAAATTGAACACAGAAAACACAGCAGCATCACAACTATGCAAAGCCAGGACTCATTACAAGTACAATTTTGTCTCCTGAATGCCAACACAGAAGCAACTGTTCAGCATAGCCTGAAAAAGAGGAGTGTCTGTACGACTGAGCCAGAACACATAATGGTTGAGCTGTACATTTTCTACTTTACTGTGCAAAAACTGCACAGAGAATGTTCTCCTCAGCTGTGCTTATATCAGGGAGTCCCAAGCTTTCCTTCTGGGGAGCTATGTCTAATCTGGCACAATGCTTGAGAATAATCAAAGGCTCAGTGGTCCTGCTGGCACAATCTTGTGGTGACAACAGCAACCGCTCTCAGGAGGGGGATGCTCCTTCTGAACATACCTGTAGAAGCCTTCATCTGATGAGATGCTGTATTCAGCTTGCATGGCCAGGTTTTTGTAGTGGGGGGCTTCTGTGAGAAGCTGCCAGAAGCTTCCTCCATGTCCAGCAGAGCCAATGCCAGCCGGCTCCAAGATGGATGTGCCACTGGCCAAGGCTGGGCCTATCAGGAATGGTGGTCATGCCTCTGTGATAACATATTTAAGAGGAAGGGGAAAAAAATGGTTGTTTGCAGAAGCAATTGCAGCCAGAGAGGAGTGCAGTGAGAATGTGAGAGGAACAACTCTGCAGACTCCAAGGGGAGAAGGTGCTCCAGGCTCTGGAGCAGAAATTCCCCTGCAGCCCGTGGTGCACCCCATGGTGCAGCAGCTGTGCAGCCCATGGGGGTCCATGGGGTTGCAGAGATCCACCTGCAGCCTGTGGAGGAGCCCCACACCAGAGCAGGTGAATGCCTGAGAGGAGGCTGTGAGCCCGTGGGAGGCCTGTGCTGGAGCAGGGTCCTGGCAGGGATCTGCAGGCCTGTGGAGAGAGGAGCCCACACTGGAGCAGGTTTCCTGGAAGGACTTGTGACTCCATGGGGGACCCACATTATATCAGGCTGCGTCTGAAGGACTGCACCCCATGGAAGAGTGACCCACGTCTGTGGGATTGCTCACATTGGAGAAGTTTGTGGAGAACTGTCTCCTGTGGAAGGGACCCCATGGTGGAGCAGGGGAAGGACTCCTCTTCCTGGGCAGTGGCAGAAACAACAGGAAATGAACTGAGCATAACTCCAGTTCTCATCTCCCTGTGCTATGGGACGTGGGTGGGGTGGGGATGGTAGAGCTGAGAAGGAGGGAGGGGTGAGGGGAAAGTGTATTTAAGGTTTGTTTTTACTTCTCATTATCCTGCTCTGATTGTGTTAGTAATAAATTCAATTAATGTCTTTCACTTGAGTCTGTTTTGCCCATGATGGTATTTGGGGTGTGATCTTTCCTGGTCTTGTCTCAAGCCATAAACCCTTTGTTATATTGTCTCTCTTCTGTCCAGCTGTGGAAGGGAGTGAGAGAGTGGCTTTGCTGGGTGCCTGCCATCCAGCCAGGATCAACCCCTACAGATGTTGTCCTTTTAGGAGAATGCACATGTCCTGTGGCCCCTGTTTCATGTTTCATTTGCTGCTTTTTTCTCTTCTCTTCTCTTCTCTTCTCTTCTCTTCTCTTCTCTTCTCTTCTCTTCTCTTCTCTTCTCTTCTCTTCTCTTCTCTTCTCTTCTCTTCTCTTCTCTTCTCTTCTCTTCTCTTCTCTTCTCTTCTCTTCTCTTCTCTTCTCTTCTCTTCTCTTCTCTTCTCTTCTCTTCTCTTCTCTTCTCTTCTCTTCTCTTCTCTTCTCTTCTCTTCTCTTCTCTTCTCTTCTCTTCTCTTCTCTTCTCTTCTCTTTTTCCCCTTGAGGGCATGACATGGCCTGTAATGTCATGGCCCTAACATAAGTCCCTGCATCTGGGACAAAATCCAAACCTTTGAGTGTGTTGGTTCCTCCAAAACCAGAGCCTGCCACGTAAGAGACATGCTTCCAGAGCATTACACTGAATATGGATTTTGACTGTCTTTTCATAAGTGTTTTCCTCTCCATGTATCCAAGTGTATGAAGCTGTGAAAATGGATTTGGCGTTAGTGCACGGCACAAGGGGCTACATTAGAAATGACCTGTTTAACCATTAATGTAGAAAACATAAGAAATCTCAAAGGCTGGTGAACTGCATGTTCAGGGATGAGGATTCCCCGTCTACTCTCCCTACAAATAACCATTTACTGCTTCAGAAGTTTTTCTATACTATTAGCAAACACTTGCACTGAAGAAGTTGTTAAGAAGTTGAACAGATTCAACTGGCAGCAAATATGGCCTTCTGTTGGCTGAGGATGCTAAAGATGGTAATTTTACAAAGATAAGCTGTCACGAGAAGTTTTTAAATAGTTTGTTTTCTCTGAAGTTTCCAGAAAAAAACCAGCAGCTGGAGTTTTTTCATGTTTCTGCATGCAGGGGCAGACCTTGTGTTCTCACCTTGCAAATAATGGGACTGTAATTTCCACATTGTTTCTGTGTTTAAACTGATGGAGAGCTGAGGATGAAGGGTGACATTGACAATGTCCTTTTAACATTTTGATTGGCAGGTCTCTACCTCCTGTCTATCACAATATCCAGAGAGAAAGCTATCTCATTAATAACAAAGAAAGAGAAAAAAATGAAAGCCACTGCCTTGTGTTGTCTGAGTGCAAGTTGTAAGACTTTGCTGACACCTGCAAGGTGGAATAAACACCTGCATTTCAATCACTGGGAAGAGAAGTCCATGTATACAGAATTTAAATGGTCTGTGCAGGTGGTTCTTATTTAAAAGTTAACAAGTCAGCCTTCAGACAGAAAATCCAGTAGTGATCTCCCCCAGGATGAGAGCAGTCAGTGATGCATATGTTGATTCCCAGGTTCTATGGGCTACCCAAGCACAGGGAGCATCAGGCAGAGCATCCTTTAGCTGATAAACAGTAAGGGGCAGGCTTACATTGCTGTAGAGTTCATGTATATGGCTTTAAGTGGGTCATATGGGCACCTAAAAGGAGAAGAGCCCAGCCTGGTGCTGTCACTGCCCCATGACTTGCTCAGAGGAGGAGATGCATCTCTGCTCCCTCCGGAGACCAGGAGCAGCAGAGGCACTGCACCTGTGGGGTGCATTGGTGGGGACTGTCTGAAAGCAGAAGGGCTGTGCTGGGATGTGCTGTGCAGAAGGAGAACTCTCACTGCAGGAAGCAAACTAATTCAGATGCACCAGCAGCACAGCGCTTCCTGCCTGCCTGCCAAGGGCCATGGCAAATCCAGCTGCCCTCTCACAGCCTCCAAAGCAGCACACTGCTCACAACAATAGAGAGGGAAATAAAAGCCCCTCAAAGTAAAACCGAGGAGCAGGGAAATTAAAACCGAAGGGAGAAGAGAGGAAGAATTGCTGAATAACCTTTTGGAGCTGGTAGGTTCAGATGTGTGTGACAGTTCTGGGTGCTGAGCTGCAGGCATGGATACCTGTAGTGGTGCAAGCTATGCTTTAATTAAGTTACCTGTTTTTATTACAGTGCCCCAGATAATATCCTCTTTGCTCAAGTTTGCAGTGACACTTCTCTGTTCTTCAGACTAAAGCAGATTCAGCTTGTTGGTTGGTTTTAGGGCTGCTTTTATTTTTCTTTTTTTTTTTTT
>VXAC01001974.1:2401097-2433087 GCA_013399225.1 Rhipidura dahli
TTTTTTTTTTTTTTTTTTTTTTTGAATCATTATGTCACGTTCCCTTCAGGAAAAAAGAAAATGAAAAACCTTGCCTATTCTATGTTTATAATTCAGGTAAATCTTCCTTGGACTGCAGTTTTCCTTGCTCTGTATCTATATATGTAGGAATTATTAAGTGAGAATTTAGAAGGCAGAGGAGGTTGCTGCTTTTTCCTAGTGCTGCTTTGCTCAATGGACCTTAGCAAAATTTTTTAGTCACCATTCCTTTCCCCAGTATTCCCTTCATCTTTAAGAAACCTAATGCTTAAGACAATCTCAGAAAGGTTTCCAGGACAGAAGACAGCAGTACAAAAATCGTAGAAAATTAGCACATTTCTTGGCAGTATGATCAATAGCAGCTCAAAATATCCCCTCCCCAGCTTCCTGAAGGTCCCTGTCCTGATACACATGAATCACCTCACAGAAAATATTGGCTGCTTTGCGCATGCTCTTCTTCTTCTGCACACAGTTTATGAGTGATTTTCGATGTCTTTTTAGTGTTTTTTGTCCACACCATGCCCACACTAGGGGTCAAAGTGCATTGTTATGTGTTTCTGGCAGATACAGTTAAATGGAGGATCTCAGTGCAAAGCCAGACTTTAGCTGCTACAGAAATTTTGGGTAGGTGTTCTGTCCAGCAAGTGATCACCAGAGCTGGACACCTCTGCTGTACTTTCAGCCTCTGTATCTATGCATCTTTGCTTCCAGTTTGTTTGGGTGGTGTTGTCCTGTGGGAAGGAATTATTTTTTTCTGAGAGTGCGGTAGGGAGCTCAGAGTTGGGGACTTCTGGCATGGCTGTGATGTCCATCACTACCTACATTGTGTCCCACAACCTGGCGGTCTGTCACTTTGACATGGGCTTGTTTCAACCAGATCAGCTCATTTCTCTGTGCTGTTCCAAGACTTTTAAAATGTTTTGGTTTGTTTTTTATTTTTCTCTTCCCTGGGATGCAGAGCATAGCATGAGCCATGATGAATTGTCAGGGTCTTCTGCTTTTACACCTCTTTGTCTTCAAGAATAAAGTTCCTGTTCTCTCCATAGTCCCTGTTTCTCTGGCTGAGCCACAACAGGAAGCTTCAGGCAGTGCCACAGATTTGGGGTAAGTAATAACTTCTAAATTAATCTTAAAGCAAGATGACTTCAGTTGCAACAATCTTTTTCTTGCTGCTTAAATGCAAAATGAAAGAGAACCAAACCCCACTGGAAATGCAGGTTACGTTTTGAAGGCACAAATATCATTTTATGGTAGCATCCTTATCTTGGCAGCTTAAAGGAAAGACCTGAGAAAGAAGCTGTTGTATTACTTACTGTACTTTGTGCAGACTCATGGGTTCTTTCTCTGGGTCCTCTGGTTTTCCTGGGAAAAGAATTTGTCTTCTCTTAAATGGATGCCAAAGATGATGCTAAATGAGCGCTACTTTCTGACCCTGTTCTCTGCAAGCTGCATGGTCCCAGTGGGTAGGTCTATCCCATAATCTAAGGCCATCCTCGCATTACAGGCTGAATGGACTTCATGATCCTCTGGGCTTGATCACATTTGGGAGCTAAATATGAAACCTGCTGTCTGCAGGTCAGCTCTGTGGCAGGAGGACAGGCAGAGCCCACAGCCATGCTAATGACCAGCTGGCCACTAAGGACAGTCCTTACTGAGTGCTAACAATGGCTCTTTCTTGGAGGGGAAAACAGTTACTTGGGTAAGAGCAGGAAGAATGAGGCTTCCCCCAGCTGATCTAGATACAGGGTAAAACCTCTTTGAGCAGCTTCATCTTACAAAGATAAGGGGGCTGCAGCTGTACCCACATCTAAAGAGAATCAGTCCATGCAGCAGTATTCTGTTGCTGCTTTCCTCAAGTAGTATAACAGATGAATTTGCTGGAGAAAACCTGAGACAATGATGTGATGGGATGACCCTGACTGGATGACTGGGTCCACCAAAGCTGCTCTATCACTCCCCTCATCAGCTGGACAGGGGAGAAAAAATAGAACAAAAGGTCTGTGGGTCAAGATAAGGGCAGGGAGAGATCACTCAGATTACTGTCATGGGCAAAACAGACTTGGGGAAATTAGTTTAATTTATTACCAATCAGATCAGAATAGGGTACTAAGAAATAAAAGTACTCTTAAAGCACCTTTCCCCTACCCCTTCCTTTTTCTGGCCTTTACTCCTGATTTTGTGGCCTCCTCAGTTGTGCAAGGGGTCAGGGAATGAGGGTTGTGGTCAGTTCATCACATGTTGTCTCTGCTGCTCCTTCCTCCTCAGAGAGAGAACTCCTCACACTCTTCCTCTGCTTCAGTGGGAGTCCCTTATACAGGGTGCAGTTCTTTCCCCGTGGGCTCCTGACAAGATCCTGCTCCAGCATGGGTTTCCCATGGGGTCACTGCCTCCTTTGGGCATCCACCTGCCCTGGTTGGGTGTCCTCCACAATCTACACATGGATGGTCCAGTGTGAACCTCCAGGGGCTGCAGGGGACTGTACCATGCACTGTCTGTACCATGGGCTGCAGGAGAATCCCTGCCCTGGTGCCTTGAGAACCTCTTCCTGCTTCTTCACAGACCTTGGTGTCTGCAGCATTGTTTCTCCCACATGTTCTCACTCCTCTCTCCAGCTGCTGTTGCACAATGGTTTTTCCCCCCTCCCACTTAAATATATTTTCCTGGAGCCACTGCCACTGTCACTGATGGGCTCAGCCTTGGCCAGCAGTGGATCTGTCTTGGCAGATGGCATGGACTGTGTGAGACATGGCAGATGTAGCAGCTCCTCACAGAAGTCACACATATAGTCCCCTCTGTCATCAAAACCTTGCCACACAACACCAAAGCTGATAAAGTTACATTCCCACCTGGTGTAAATTGGGGATTTCCATTGGTTTGGAAAGCTTCCTGCCAACTCAGAGCAACCAGGTGTCTGGCCCCAAAGCTGCTGCTGCTGCTGCTGTGTCAGTTCTCTGGGTAGTATTGCTAAACCTGCAAGAGGACAAGCACCCCTTGAACCTGCAGATCACAATTCCTTAGCATTGGAGGGACCTCAGATAACTGTAATAAAAGAATTCATAAGATGAAACACAAAAGTCACAAGCCCCTTTGAAAATTTTGGCTTGGAAAAGGTGCCTATATGGCAGGGTATCCTGGGTTATCTCCTACTTCTCCACTTACATAGCTGTGTCTGCAGGGAGAGCTGTGTTTTCTGCTGGTGATGAGAAAAGAGAAAAGCCTGAAGTATTTCCAAGACCATTTCTGAGCACCCACAAGGCCAGCTTGGTGAAGAGGCATCAGCAAATGGAGAATTATGCAGTGTACTGGGAAAGACATGGGAATTCTCTGAAGACTAATTCAGATGGTGTGAGTCACCCTGTGGGCTCCTCTGCTTCCACCTTCACCTGCAGAGACACCTCATGCCCTCTGTTTTATCTTCCTAAGGTAAATGCCTCTCAGCATCCTGACCCCTTTCCTACGTTTTTTTTTACAGCAGAGCTGAGCTGGAATACCTGGGGGAACAGGCCATTTTCCCCATCCCATTCCTATCTTCAGAGCCCAAAAGACATCATGGTGATGTTCTTCCATCTGCTGCTTTTACTTTAGAAAAGTGACTTTTGATGTACCAGGTACTAAAGACCCAGCCACCTTTTTTTTTTTTCCTTCATAGATTCATAAGCTCTAATTCTTATCTTGTGACTTTCTGGGGTCCCACAGAGAGTAATGCAACCACAGCATCACATTGTCCCATGAATCCACCTTCCCTCTTGTGACTACAGCTGTTTCTGTGCTAATTACCCTGCCTAGCTCTGTTGGTTGAGTGCTTCTGTTATTAAATAAACACTGCTGTTCTATTGGCCTCTGGTGAATTTCTGGAAGCACTATCCAAACACTTGGAGCATTCTGCTGCCTCTACCTCATGTGGGATAGATGTATGGAATATGATTTCCTAAGGGTATGTAATTTCTCTGTTAGTGTTGCTCAGGAGAAGAGTGTATTAGGCACTTTTCCTACCTGTGTAGGAGGGCTAAAATGCAAAATATATATTTTGTGTTTCTAAAGGATAAAGAATGTCTTTGAAAAATAAGGGTCTTCCATCATCTTTTAGGTGGATATGTATGCAAAAAAAGACTTGCAAACCCAACTCCAAATGGGTTCTACACCCAATTTATGCAGGTTCAACTCAAAAAGGTCTTGCTATCTCCATTTCTGTTGGGTGTGAGAAATGTGCATGTCATTTTCTAGCAGTGTTTGATTTTGCCTTTGCTGGTTAATTTTCCAAACACAGGGATCTCGGCTCAACCTTTGCAGATTGAACTACCATTTGATAATTTAACCCAGACTGTTTTACACATTGTTGCCAGAGATGATCAACCTGCCTCTTGAATTTAGTGGGTTGCTCCAGAGTTATTGTGTGCTACAGCTGGGTGAATAATGATGAAATCTGGATGACTCTCTCCTCCTGAACGAGATTCATGGCTATTCGCAGAGGCACTGCAACTCATTAGTCACCAATATCCCACTGACTTCTGGGAATTTATGAAAATGTTTGCAAATTTTAAATGGTTGAAGAATACATTCTGGAAATGAGTTATTTGTTATTTGTCATTCACTGGCCTCGTTTTTGGAGGCATATCTCACATACAAGTTTCAGTCATTGAGTCCAAGAACAAAAATTATGCCATATGACTATTCACACATCACGAGTGACTGGGAACCAAAGTGAGCCATTTGTGAACAAATTACATTTTGGAAATTATTTATCTGTACTAACTGGCAAAGATTTATAAACATGACTTGAATTGTGCATGTTTGGATAAAGTCAGTACTTTTCCCTGATGCTTTCTTCTTCCATCCAAGAAGCTCATTTTCGATTAGGATACATGATATATAAACACATAAAAGTTTAGTCTCTTGCCTGTGCCATTGGGAAAAAAAAATATTCAAAATATGAGCAGGGTATAACCAATACAGTAGTGCCATTCTGATCCCACAAATAACCTGGTACCTGAAAGACACTGTCTCATTCATCTCAGATGAACCTGGTATTTGAAATTTAATGAACTTTAGAATGATGATGGCTGAAATATTAACATTTGTATTTCACTGTTTATTAAAGCCTGCATGAAAGGTGTGTATGAGAGATGGCCACATTTGAAAGACTAGGAAAACCTGGAGCAAGAAGCAATTTATAAGTAGGATGAGGCTGCAAGACGAGTGGAGCTTGGGAATATTCCCTTCCCTTTATTTTTGCGTCTTCAGTCCCTGCTTATGAATATTGAATCCTTTGACTAGTTGATGAATGATTCATCAACACAAGCACACACGCAGAGCAAAACAGGGAAAATGTTTGCTTTTGTGAGTTTTGTTTAACCACTCTTTGCCTGAGACAGAGCAGAACTCACGGTGCATGGGGTGATTGCCGAGGAGGTGCAGCTGCTGCAAGTCCCATGGCAAGTGTGATTTTGAATGGTACTTCACCTTCCATGAGTGGCTAGTGGTGATTTCTGTGCTCTGATGGGCAGATCATGCAAGGAGATTGGTTTTACACAGCAGGACTCTGATCATGTTATCCCCCTCAGAGAGCTTGGCAGTGTAGCACTACACGGGGTGCTGTTTTGATCATGCATTTCCTTTGCAACACAGTTGTATCATATCTCTGGCTTAATAATCTCACTCATTATTTGCAGAAAAAGGTAGAGGTGTCCTATGAACTCTGGGCTGGGATAAAACAAGCTCTTTGATCCTGTTAGTCAGCTCTTGCAGAAATTACAGCAGGCCTGCAAAGTGGAAAGTCTCTCCATGCAGTCTGATTCTAGACCACAGCAGTGCTCCAGAAGGACTGGGAATTAGATAAATAGGGTCAAGGACATATCCTACATTCATGGTTAAGCATGAAAGTGGTATAACTACAAGTAAGGCAAACTTCTCATTCACCTTCTCTTCTAACCTGTTGGATGAAGTCCAGTGCTGGTGATGTATCTGCCAGAAGCAGTCATGCAAAATGCTCCCCTTGCACACAAATGGTGTGTGACATCCTGGCATGGGAGAGTGACCACTGCCATGAGACTGAGGGCAAGACAGAGGCCTCCCTGCTGGGAAAGTGAGGCAGGAGCCTGCTGTCAGAGGGCTATGGGTTGTGCATGGCACTTTATAGCTGCAGTGAAGGAGCTGGTGCTGGGAGGTGGCAGGGCTGTGTCTGTATCACTGCTGGTGGACAGGAGCTGTGGTATCTGCTCCCCTCTCTGCAGCTTCATGTCTCTTCCTTCCCCAACCTGTCTATGTGATGAGGGTTATGATAGTTACCCATTTCTAGTTGGGAAGAGAGACAAACCAGGCTGTGGGAAGTGTAAGGAAAAGAGAAGTCAGTGCAAATAGCAGGGAGCATCTTATGAGGAAATCTGTTCGTGCAGGACTGAAGCAAAAAAGATGCTGAAATCAGATGCTTGGAGAATATAAGGTCAGTCAGAGGAAAACTGGGAACATACAGAAAAGAGGAACATCCTTTCAGGAGGCAAAATGAAGAAGTGGATAAAAACTGTTAAGGCTTTCTTGTCTTTAAAGTCCTTGATTGTACAGATGGGGGTCTGCTTAGCCTGCGGTTGCTGGCTCCATTTCAGTAATGGCCACAACACACTGTGTGTAGCTGGGGAAAAAAAAAAGTAATAGAACAATCTGGAAGTAATGAGTCAAGGATAATGTAAGATGACAGTAATTAATTCTTTGAAATAAAATTCCACAGGAGGGGGAAAGAAAACAAGCAGAAGGAGGGTTAGGAATGATGCCAGATGGGAAGCCCAGGGGACAGTTCTGGGAGCATACATACTTGAAATCATTTGGAAATCCATGCACATTCTTAGGGGAGGACCATAGTTGGGCTGAAAGTTCCCAGCTGAACATTTGAATTTGTAGGTTCAGTTTCCTGTTTTGCCTGGGAAGCATGACTTTAGTAGAAATATCTGTTTTTCACCTTCCAACAAGTGCTCGTTTACTTGTTTGGTTTATAAAGGAAATTTCTGGGGCTACAGAAGCAGAGCACAGTCTGGAAAATACTACACTGACAAATGGTCTGGCTTCCTGGTCCTGATCTCCTGATTGTTCACAGAGTGTGTGTATGTTAGCATGTTAGTCCCTAAATCAATCTGATGTCCAGCCAATTCAGACTTCTTAAACTTACATAAATTTCAGAAATTGTAACAAATCTTTATAATACAGTTTTTTTTTTTGTGATTGACCTTTTGGTGACCGTCTAGAGCTGTTTGAACTGAATTGCTGGGTATAGAGGCAGTGAGTAAATACAGTGAAGCAAAGTCTCAGACAGTTCAGGATTTGGAATTTTTGCAGGAACCATGTGCAGCCACTTGTGTTCTGCTGGTCTCTAAGTTAAAAGACTTCCTCTATGCCTTCAGAATCAACAAAGGGTCCAGAAATTTCAATCCCTTTTTGTGACATCTTAATTTACCGTGAATGGGACTGATCTTGGAGGCTCAGGGTTTACCATCCATGGTCATGGGCTCTGCTGCAGGTGCAAAAATCTGAGTCAGTCCCTGTTTAAGGCTTTTGGGTCCTTATTGCTCTGAGATCACATCTCATTTCTCCATGGAAGCGAACAATGTTCTGTATGAATTCCATGTATACAGGTGCAGTTTCTGCACCTATATTTACAGCAGTATTTACACCAACCCTTGCTCTAAATTGTCAGGGAAGCTTAAAACAAGCCTCTATCAGCCTCAGTGTTCAGACCCCTTAATTTGGACTAAAGGAGTCTCTCTAAGGGCTGGAAGCAGCAGCATGCTGTGATTTGCAATGCAGATCAGTTGCGAGAGGCTGAAATAACATACCCTTTACAAGGTATTTATTTTTGGCCCTCTGAAATCAAGCCTCAGAGCTCACCTGTTTTTGTTTCAGAAGAATAACAAGAGATTGTTGCAAGGAAGGTGTGTGCTAGGAACAGAAGGAAAGCTACCTAGGCTGTGTGGACTGTGCACTATGGGAAAGCGACTCCCAGAACCCACAGGCAGTGCCAATCATTTCCCCTGCAAAAGATTGATGCACACTGAAGACATTCACACAGGGCTGGCTGGTGTCTGGTGTAGATGTCCCAGGTACCAAAGGCATTTAGAGGACTATACTTGGGCAGCTAAATTGCCCCAGGCACATTTGGCTGCACAGTGCTGGGCTGCAGGGAGGTCTAAGCCATTTCCACATCCTTGAACAGTGACTGGTGTGCACTGGTATGAAGAAGGTGCTGCATTCCACCAGACCAGTCTCAAGGGAACTGGCAGGTGCTGGAGTGGCTGGGGTGTTCTCAGGCCAACAGCTTCAGGTCACCCTGGGCTCAGCTGCTTCTCTGACAGCCCTTCTTCCTGTGCTCTCTCACTTGCCACAGGTTAATTTTCTGAGTGCAGAAGTGAACAGGGTTGTGCTCTGCTGCTTCCCAAGGATGGGATGTCTGAGATGGATGATGGTGTTGCTGGAATGCCAAAGGATCCTAATTTCAGACAGGTCTGCAAAGGTTAAAGGAGTAAGATTGGACAGGAACAGGGGCTCCACAAGTTTTCAAGGTCATGCTCACTCAGCTATCAACTCCAAATGTTGAAGGCAAAATGATGACTTCTGGCCTTCTTTGTCCACCACTGCTCCCTGGGTTTCATCCTTCCAGGCAGAGCACGGCTTCCCATTTCCCTTCTGATCCCACCTTCTTGTTTTCCTCTTCCCCACATCAGTCACACACTCTTTTTCCCTTTCCTTCCCAGGCTATTTTAACACCAAGTTTTAATGTCAGCCTAGAGATAGAACATCCCTTTTTCCTGCATAAAAATGGTGGGAAGTATAGCTTTACCCCATACGATCTGTTCTCTTAAAATCATCAAAGCTGGTAGCAGCATCACTCTCCTGCATTCTGCCTGCAGGTTTTGGTTTTTCACAGATGGAGTTTTCATTTAATCATGCTCAGACTGAATGAAAGCAGCACTATTAATTAAACAATGGCCCATCTGGTGCATTGCAAATATCTACAACACTAGGAGATTAATATCAATTATATCAGATGCTGGAGGGATGCAAGAACCTGCAGAGATACACTCTTTGGGTTGTGTTAGAAACTAGGCAGAGGAAGAGTGTACTCCTGTGGAGAGATCTCTGGGCAGGGAGCAGCATCTGATCCTGTTGCCAGCTGTGATGCCAATATTATTTGTGCAGCTGGACCAGCCACATCCATGAAGGCTTTTTCAGGTGAAAGTTGGGGCAAATTTGGTGTGTTACTCCCAGTTGTACCTTTGAAAACACATCCTGCATTCCTGTACCCTAGAACTTCTCCACCATAAAATCCTTTCTTCAAAATATGCTTCAGGAGCGGTGGAGAAAAGTGTCTACAAGGATTAGGGATAAAACCTGCAACATCTGGTTGGAAATCTCTATTTGTAGTGTTTTAGTTCAGTGTGGTGCTTCCTGGCCCCAAACCAGAAACTCTCCTCTTGCCAGTTCTAGTTCTCTCTCTAAACTCATAACTCTGAGCATGCTGATTTGGAAACTAGGTTGTTTTTTCTATAGATCATGCCCTAGCCCACTGACACAGCCCAAGACATCCCAGATTTCTTATGTGCATCATTCTGTAGCAGCAGCTCTCCAGAAATCCAGGAAGGTGGATGGTTGTGGTGGCACATAGCTGATTTCTGTCACATGTGTAGCACGTCTGGCACATGTGGTGCTGGAGCTGTGCAGATGAAAATAAATAATTTTTGGACATGTTGACCCTCCACGTTTGACTGTGGTGGCATCAGTGGGTGTGTGTGCAATTTAATCATGGCAGAGCATGTCACTGGATTTTCTTATGCGAGCACAAAGAAATGGGACTAGAATTAAAATGAAAAAAAAAAAAAGAAACTAGCTCTGTTGTATTATTTTTAGAGCAGCTGGCTCTATCAAGGTAAAGAGTTGTGTGCAGTAAACACTGGCTGACTGTGATGAATAGCTATTCAGTCAGAGAGGGAGAAGTGCCACTTCACAGTAAGGAAGGAAAATCTATGTCTGCTAGAAACTGACTGCAGATTTGTTGTCAGATGTGTGGGCTTTTCTATCTTCTACATTTAGCTTTCTCTGACAATTAAAGGTCACAAATGTGGCTTCTTGAGCAAAAGTTCCCTGTCTAAGACCCCAGATGACAACTCATGCTGGGCCTTGTTTCTCTGAAAGGTAAAACTGATTTTCAATTACAAGTCAGTGGACTTTTTGCTTGAATGGGAATTAAGTCAATCAGAAGCCAATAATTTTTTCTTCCCTTACTAGATTTCAAAAATAATTTTGGCTTTGGACTGAGTAAATCCGATGTCAGGCACACTGGCCTGCTCAGACTTAAAGCTGCTTTGGCCAGATGGAATAAAGCAAGGATGGGAGAACTGAGTTGGAACAAATAGAAACCATCCCAAATCCTCAGACTTAATAATCAGCTTGGCTTGAAAGGGTTTGGAGGCTAGAGAAGTGTTTAGATGAATAAATACACTTTTGCATTTCTTCATTCTGGAAATGGTCCTCAGGAGTTTCCTGTCCCAGAGGAGGCTGTAGGGTATATCCATGCTTCCAACGGGAATGCTGCTCCCCTCAGTGGAGAAACAGTTTCAAGAGAATATCACACAGCTTTGTGCTGCTCACTGCAAGGATGGGGTCCAGGTGCAGCCTCACATACACTTGCAAATGGTACTAAAACAAAGTGGCTTTGGGCTTGGTTCTACCATGTGCCACTTACTCTGCATCCTGCTCCATGGGAAATAACTCCTTTTGGAATGCAGTGGTACCCCAGTGGAAGATGGGTCATGTTTGCAGGCTGTGGAGCTGCCAGCCCTCTTGTGACACCTGTATGCAGGAGAGAAGAGTTATCCTTGTCTTGACACAAAGGGATTTGAATGTGGCCTGCTTGTTCATGTGAAAGTCAGACTTCCTGCTCCCCAGTCTGTGATGGAAAAAAATCTCTTTTTGGTCTATTTTTCTCTCATCTGTAGGATTTATTCTATTTATTGTATTCAATTTATTTTATTCTATATATTTATTTATTTAATTCCATCAGAAAGATGAGGAAGAACAGTTGAATGTCTAGAAAAAAGGAGGGAAAGGAAACTAAAGCTCAAATGTTGTTTATCAGTAATGCTTTCTCCTTTGTGCTATAGAGTGTTCCCGAGAGCAAAATCTGAGCAGGAAATTGTAGATGAGGAAAGTTACAGAGAACTGACATTTTCAGAAGCCTTCCAGATTTAAGAACGTAAGGAACAAAGAAATAAAGTTGACCTTGTTGATGGATTAAAACCATGCAAGATTTTGTGAGATTTTCAGGTGAAATTTCTTGTGGAACAGACACAAGGAAGGAAGAAGGTCTCATGTTTGCTCTAGACTAATAGTATAGCTCTGAGCAGGTTAATTATTTTCTGCTGACCTCATCAATCTCGGGTCAAATTGGTGTTCTCATCTAATTGAGGGTAAGGTCTCCTTGGCAAGACTGGATTAGATGGGATAGTAGCCACTTCTGAAATAAGACTTGGGTGTGGTACAAGCCATCCTGATCTTGTTTACACATCTGTCCCCTTGTGAATTCTACATGTTTATTTTTATTGATGCTTTTACAGTTTGACAAATATTTTTCTATGAAGAGAAACACAATTAACTTAAGTCATTTATATTAATCAGAAAGGGGAAGACTCATGCAAAACGGGTAATTTTGCACTGAACAGATCGAGTAACCTAATGAATATAGATGATGCTGATTTATGTGTTTACAGAAAAGTAACACTGGGCTGGGGGGTGGAGAAAGAAAACAGGCCAGGAAAATGGACTGTTAAATGATGTTCTATGATTTCTGTGAAGTCCTGCTCAAGAAGTGTTTCAAATGTAAATGCAGCTTTTCAGTGTGCTTACTGGGACTAAATTACTCAGAAGGACAAAGCAAGACACTATAGATTCACTGTTTCTAAATGATGGGCTGACCCTCACTCCCATAAATGAGCCACATTGTTAAGTGTTTCCACTCATTTATTTCACTGGGCTTTGTAGGGCAAGGACACATTTCTATCACGGAGAAGGTGCATTTTGCAAAAGCTGATGTCAAGCTCACTACTTTCTTTCTAAGACTTGCATCAAATACTAGAAGGAAAAAACAAGACTGTTGAAATGTCAGCCTCATGGAATTAATGACAAAATACCCATTGGGTGCTAAGGTGAAAGACTCTCCTGTAATGCACTGGGTAGCTGTACAACCAGATGCTACATAGATGGAGGGGAATTATCCTTAATCCTATTTGGTGCCCTAAAATGTGCATAATTGAAGGTATTGTAGGTGTGTGTATAATGAAAAGCATCTTGGTCTTTTACAGAAATGCTAAAATCTGTACAACAAATGATTTACCTTCAAAGATATTTCTAGCTTAGCATCTCAGATCTGGCACAGGCTCTTGAAACCTCAGGGGGAAGCTAAGAAAGTGCTGATGTACCCCCAGCAGTTGCACACTGGACTCCCATGTTTCTCCTCTCTTGAATGAAACAGGTAAATCCAGGCACAAGGGTTTCCTTAGCTTCACATCTCCAAGAGAGATGTGGAATGTCTCCCGACATTCAATGCCCTTTTATCAGAACTTGTTACAGCTCCGAACAGAGCAGTCTCAGATTCACTGCTTTGTTTGCTCAGGTTGCCAAACATGACTAGATTTTGGAGTCATATTTTATTTATCTTTTAAACAATCAATAATGGAGGGGAATAAACTTTGCTGGAAAGCTCCTTTTCTCCCAGAGGCTTTCAGAGAGGTTTGCAGACTGCCTGCAGGGAGCACAAAGCGGCCGTTTAACAGTGTGCAGCTTAATGTGTGCTGAAAAGTAAATGAAAAATATCACTTGCTACTTCATCTTCAGCAGAAAATGTGGGGAGATGAAATATAATGATTCTGTAATGTTTCTGCAGGCATTTGTCCAAGACTGCAAAACACCAATACTGCTATTGTGAAGGATGGGGCTTGAGTGGTACTGAAAGTAAATTCAGCTTTAGCAAAGCCAGACCATTTGTAGCTTTTAATGTGTGTTGCCTGCCCTTGCTGGTGTGGGGGTACTGCAGGTATGGGTGCTTTCCCTTCAACAGCAGGCACCTGGCAGCACTGAGCTGGGCACCTCCAGGGGTTTGAGCTGAGCACAGAGCAGGCATTTCTACCTGTAGTGGTTATTAGCACAGGCACCAGGTGCTTCATGAGAGTTTTGCAGCTCTGTCAGCAAAATGCTGCCATCCAGACTGGATGTTTTCCAAAGATCAAGCCAAAGATCATTCACAGGAATGAATCAGGAAAACCCTAATATTTCTGTGATGGGGAAGGTTGGACTAGGTGAGCAGATTTTGTTTTCTTTCTGGCTCTTCTGCAAAATGCTTCACAGTTCAGGTTCACAGTCCTGGCTTTTCGATTACAAATTGTTTTGCTCCCAAAGGAGGGATCCATGCCAGTTCTTAATTTTCACTACTGTTTGCTTCAATGTTGTAGTTCAGGTTTTTCTGAGAATACATGCTAAGGACTGTCCATTTTTATTTCAGTCTCAAAAGCTGATAAACAGTTTATTCAAAGAGTTCTAATGAATATTAAAATAAAAATATTACCCACAAGCAGAGAGCAGGCCTGAAAATCTTAATTGAAAAGCTTTTTAAAATTATAAATGATTGAAAGATCTCATGGCTTTCTGGGATCGGAGCCACCAGGGCATATTTCACTGTCTCAAGCCTAATATTGGTACTGATTATGCTTTACAGGGAGTTGTAAGAGGCAACCCTCCCTGTCCCCTAAGATCTCTTATATCCCTTAAATTAAACGTGGGAGACACCTTGAAAGAATGAGCAAAATTAGCACACAGTGGGGAGTAAACATTGGCAACTTAGACTGTTAAATTACTGCGTGAGCCATTCAGGACAAACCCCTTTCTGCACCTCTGCAGGGGGTCTTTAAGGAGGTTTTATTCTGGATGAAGTAGATCTCTTCCATTTGCACCTGTGAAAACCTTCTGAATCTAGGCAAAACCTGAACTACTGCCCTGGTACAGGTCATGCCACATCAGATATGTTATTGTTTTTGTTATTATTATTAGTACTAAATCTGTTCACTGCAGATTGAGCAACGCTTTGGAGAGTGCAGTTTTCCATGGGAAGCTCAGAACCACCAGGACCTTGGAACAGAAATGGAGGAAAGTTGATCAGCAATATATTCAATACTTTGTGATTTGTGCACACTTGCAAAAGTCCCAGAGAATTGCCACTCTGTTTCACTGTTTACCATCTTCAACAAAGAATACAAGAGCCTGTGAAAATAGTCCCTGTTGAGTGTCGTGAGAATAGCAGTCGGTTTTCCCACAGTGTTTGGCTTCTCGTGGTCCCCTGTTCCTGCCTTTCAGAGAACACGTCAGTGGTGCTGAGCAGCAGGTGAGTGGTGTTGTCTGAGAGCAGCTGTGACAGCGCTGGCTCCGCGGCAGCCTCCCACGCACAGCTGAGGTGGCACGGTTGGAAGTGTGCTCTGCTCTTCTACACAGAAGTGGGGGTAAGGCTGACTGGTGGGAGTCAAAAAACACCAGCTTCTGGTTTGTTTTTCAGAATAAGCTTGGATTAGATAATTGCTCCTGTAGAGGCCCAACTTCATTGCCTGAATTCAGTTTTATTTTTTTTTAAACACTGCCACCTATTTCTGTTTGTCCTTCCTCTTTATTGTATGATCCTGGCTATGGATTCACCTGTTCTGTCCTTGAGTATCTTTACAGATGAGATGGTCTCTGCATCTCACTGACTCCTTCTGATGTTTTCTGTCCTCCACACAACATACTTTGGTAGCTGGGAGAGACAATAAAGTTATTTCTCATCTGAAGAGAAGAGCTAAAAGTGATAATCAGAGTACAGCAGAGTTTTTGAATTCCAAAGTGCTTTGCCTACACTCACATTGCAGGTGACAGGTGACAGTTTTTATTTTCTAACCTGAGGAAAAACTGCCTGCCTGTGCTGAAAGGGACATTCCAGCCATTGCATGCCAGGGACATGCTGTGCACAGGAGAAATAGTCTTATTTCTGTAGACAGGCTGCTTTACACTTTAGCCCAACTAGACAGTCAGATGTGATCCCAAAAGACACAAGAAACCCTTGGCTGCTAGGAAAACTTCAGGGATGCAAAATGTGTTTTGGTGTCTCTCTTTTGCATGTGGCATCTAGTTTTGCCTGTTACTGAAGAGACTTATGAAATAGGGGGCATTTCTGAAGATCTGTGATCATGAACTCTCTGCTGGAAATGCATCTAACTTTCAGGATGGGCTACTTCAGTCAAACTTCTGTATAGAAAAAGGTGGGAAATATTAGCAAAAAACATTTGACCTGAGGCAGTGGTACCCCTTACACTGTGCATTTGACAAAAAAATTGCAAACAATTTCCCTATCATTGTTTTCACTGATTTTAATCTTACTAACAGTTTACACTCACTGTCACAGTTCAGGAATAGGTCTCACACTATTGTGCAAATATGAGCAATAATATTTGTTCATCATTTCTGTTCCCAGATAAAAAATGTGACACTAAATGAAGAAATTGGTAAACTCAAGATTAACTCTAGACTGGAGTTCAGGCATTTTGTTGAATATCTTTGCTCCCCTAAAATGTGCCTCTGTCCTTCCTTCTTCCCTGAATTTGCACTTCCGAGTGTATTCTTGTACACTGTCCTCATGAACTATTGAACAGCTAACACATTCCTTACCTGAGGGGTTTCACTCAAGTGGTTAAATTGTCCCTAGGTTTGGAAGTTCATAGAGCATTTTGAAGCTTTTTCTTGAAAAAAAAAAAAAAGTTGCTCCTGGAGCTATTTCTAGAGATAGGAGCATGCCAAAATGACCTTGACTTTGAAGACACTTCTGAGTCCAAATGTTACTAGAGTTAAAATGCACTAGAATAAAAAAGCAGCCTGATCTTTGGTCAGGAAATCCAAAACTTTGATGTTTGACTGCATTTGGAGTCCTTTTCTAGCCAGTTTCAATGCTGGGGATCCTGCTGTTACACTGTGGTTGTCCACAGAACATGCATCAGTAGCACCTCTTGTTCTGGGGGTCTGTTGTTTAATGTCCAGAAAAGCTGAGAAACACAATGAATATTTCCAGATGGTTACTTTCCCATGAAAATAATTGCTATTGCTGGCACAATGCTCCTTGGCATTGTTGGAAGGCTCTGTGTGATTTGGACAAGACAAGAACCATCAGCATCACTCAGAAGATCATGTGCAACAAAACTAGGGAAAAAGTAGGAGACTTTTTTGCCTCTTTTTTTTTTTAAGAGAAAATGGACTGCTAAAATGGTCCCTTTGTGATCAAATGGCGAACACTCTGCTTTTGTTGGTTTCAGTTGTAAGGATCTCATGACTACTATGAAGTGAGCACAGTTTCTGTGGTTATCAGATGTCCTTTTATATTAGTTTCTCATGTGTTGTTTCAAAACTATACCTGCACCTAACACTTCATCTAAAAAGTGAGTTTTAACTCTGCATGATGGCGAAACACGAACAACAAAATTCTTATCATTCCTGTCAGATGCCCTTGAGCAGCTGTAAGCTGGAGGTGGAGTGGTGGTGGGTGAGGGGCTTTTGCCACCAAAGAAGACAGGCTCACCCAGGACTGAATGGGCAGTGCATTCATATTCCCATACCATTACTCAGATATTCTCAGACAATTAGGCAGGAGAAATGAACTTGGAATTGAATACTCTTTAGTACAGATTCTTGAAATGACTTTTATTAATCAACACTGAGTTTTAAAACATTTTTTACATAATATTGTCATAATTTTTGCTGTTAAAGACAGTAGCAGGGAACCTAACAGAGGCTTGGGAGCTAATGAATCTGATTTTGTATTCCACGTGTCATGGCCTAGAAGCCAGGCTCTGACAGATTTCTTTATTGAACCTTCAGTCAGGCTCTTTGTGAGAGTCATTCTGTAAATGAGGGTTTGTAAGCCGTGACCATGGAAAAGGTTCATTGTCCATAACAGGGGATGGTTCAAGAGCCTGATTAATAGCAGTGAACAAACACTTTCACCTTGAAGGTCACCAATTCAGGTTTAGCCCAGTCTGGCAGTGACAGAAACTTCTTTGCTTCTTGGAAATGTAAGAGGCAAGAATGATGGACAGAAATTCATGTGGCAAATTACACCACAAAAATATACACTGGGGACAAGAGGGAGAGTTCATGCATGTCTAGGGACATCTTCTGTAAGGGTTTAGCTTGTCTGGTAATCTTCCCAGAGGTCAATTGTTTTGGAAGGCTCTGCAATGCCTGTGGAGAAGCCTCTCTCACAATGTGGTCTCCTTAGGGAGCCTAAATGGACACCTTAGCTTAACTGGGTCATGTAAGTACTGTCCCAAACATGAGTCCTGGTGACAGGTTTGCTGGGAAGACTAAAGAGTATTGGGGTGACACTGAGAAGTGCTTGTGCCATGCTGTGTGTACTGTGGCACATGAAGTTGTGTGCACAGAGTGCAAGAGCTTTTATCACTTCCTTGGCAGGGGTACTTCCTATTTCCTTCTGTTGTTGTGTCTGTTCCTGGCTTTGGCATCCACCTGCAAGATTGCCAGGACAGAAGTTGTCTCCTGCAGTCATTGAAGAGAGCTGAACCTCTTACTGCCTCAGATTGCTATTAAAAATGCAACATATTGTGCAGTGGATGAGGAGGATGTAATTTCACTGATGCTGCTTGTGCTGGCTCTACTGTGTAGAAAGATTTCAGGAACACTTTATCACTGCCAAGAAGATGTGAATGCAGCAAACATTCCAGCTCTGGTTTCTTATGAGCATGTAGAACTTGTGAAGATTTGTTTGTGAAATGAGAGACTGGCCCTGATGAAATCAAAGGATTCCATCTTTAAACTGATTTAAACACACCTCCTGGGCTAATTGGCTAGTTAAGAATCCACTGAAGATTAGGAGGAAGAACTGTATGTTTATATTCTTCCTTGGATCAGGGATGTGGCCAAATGTCAGCTGAGGCAGGAAGACCAACTAAAGATCATACAATGAAGTGGATCTGTAAAAATGGGGAGAAAAGTGTGATGAGGCAGCTTATTGCTGATTAAGCATCAGCTAATCATGCCATTAATCAGAAAATCAAAACCAGACTCTTGGATGATAGGGTCAGTGCACTAATTTGTCTTAGCAGCAAAGGGAAAGAAGGGTGAGGGTGACTGGTGTGCCTTCCTCATACTGCTTCCCAAGTAGCTTGGCAGGCAAAATTGAATTTTACTTTGTTTGTAAAAATTATTCTTCACAATGTTATTTCCTTATGCTTCCCAAACACTCTTTACTGTGTACCTTCAAAGTACATAATAAATTCCATTAATTTATCTTCAAAACATGCTCTACTCTGGTTAACATCTCCTTGTGTTTGCTCTTGCACCACTTGTCTATGTTATTATGCAATTTAGGGTGTGAATGGCAAAATGTGAGTTTAACAGTGCACCACTCACAACTGGAATGAACTGTCAACTGCTAATTATTCACTAGGAAAGTTCATGGATAACGGTGAATAACAAACACATCTGAGAGTTTTCCAATCTGCCTCTGGAAATTTCATAAGTACTGAAATGGCAACATTCATTATATGATTTATTTGTTGTGAAATGTTTACTTGGCTCTGCTCCCATGTCTATAACACCAAGCCAACAGCAGTAGGACCCTAACAGACTTTCTCATGAGATATCCAGGGCTTCCTTTTTCAAATCTGTTCCACAAATACAAGAAAAACAGCTTTTTTCCTGACATTTTAGTATTTCCAGCTGTTGTTTGATCCCAGAAGCCCAGAAGCACCAGAGAAAATAAAGGAAATGAACAGAGAAGGGATTCCTTAAAAGAGATCTTTCTCAAACAGAAGTCATTGGTAATCAGTGATTCCTTCATCAAGTCCAGTTGGTGCCTGTGTGCTGGTTTGCAGGAAATAAGAATGAACAGTTCTAACACTACCTTTGGGATCCTGCCAATTTTAAAGCCTCCAATGAAACCTCAGGTGAACATCTAAGGGTGAAGTGGAATCAGTACTGACATTTTTCCTGAACCATTTCTTCCGTATGGTTGGAGATAAGTAAAATGTGTGTTGTCAGGATCCTGAAGCAGCAGCCCTGTGAGAAACCTCTATTTAAAGAGACCTGTGGACACCCAGTACTGTGCTGTCAAAACTGAAGCTGACCCCGTGTAGCTCTGCTGTCAGCTTGGGCTTCAGACCTTCTCTTACCTCTTCAGCTACAGAATACTGTGTGAGGACTGTCAGCTCAAGCTCTCTGGGGTGGCTTTCAGTGTTGCTGGTTTTATAAAGTTTTAAAGCAGCTAAAAAAAGTTTTATAGTAGCCTTCCAGTAGCTAATGGTATCCTATGGGAAAACTGCGGAGGGATTTTTTACAAGGGTCTGGAGAAGGGGTAATGGCTTTCAGCTGGGGGTAGGTTTAGATTTGATACTGGGAAGAAATTCTTCTTCTGTGAAGGTGGTGAGTCACTGGAACAGGTTATGGATGCCCCATGCCTGGAAGTGTTCAAGACCAGGTTGGATGGGGCTTTGAGTAATCTGGCCTAGTGGAAGACATCCCTGTCCACAGCAGGGTGGTTGGAATTTGATGATCTTTATGGTCCATTCCAACAAACCCTTCCATGTTTCTAAGAAAACAAACTGTCCCTGAAATACTGATTTTGGTTTACAGTCAGAAATCTTTAAAGTTCTGGGGATATTTGATATATTTGGCTCTGGTTAATGAGCATTTTTTGTACTACAGTGGTCATGTTTTCCCATATCTGAGCAACTACAAAAGCTAGAGAGACTAGAACAACAACAACAGCAACAAAAAAAGATCCTCCCCGAATTCCAGAAGCTGGAGCATTAACTAAAACACTGCTTTTATAAGAACTGGCTGTGCTACTTTTGGCTGGGATGGAGCTAATTTTCTTCATAGTAGAAAGTAGGGGACTGTGTTTTGGATTGGTGCTGGAAACTGTGTGACATAGGGATGTTTTTGTTATTGCCAAGCAGAGCTCATATCAAGTCAAGACCTTTTCTGACTCTCACCCCACCCCACCAGCGAGGGAGCTGGGGATGCACAAGGAGCTGGGAGGAGACCCAGCCAGGCCAGCTGATCCCAACTGACCAAAGGGATATTCCATACAGTATGGCACCTTGCACACTGTATAGAGCTAGAGGGGAAGAAGGAAGGAGGGGACATACAGAGTGATGGCGTTTGTCTTCCCAAGTCACTGATATGTGTGATGGAACCCTACTTTCCTGGGAATGGCTGAACACCGGCCTGCCCGGGGAAGTGATGAATAAATTCCTTGAATGAATTTACTTTGCTTGGGTGTGTGGTTTTTGTTTTGTGTTTTACCTATTAAACTGTCCTTACCTCAACCCACAAGTTTTCTCACTTTACTCTTCCAATTGTCTCTGTTATGTCACGGGGGAGTAGTGACTGAGTGGCTGCATGGTGCTTAGTTGCCAGTGGCCTGAAACCATGACACTAGCAAAATTCAGTGTTGTTCTTTCTCTGGAGACTGGCCTCCCATGTGTTGGCCTCTCTATTTCCAGTGTGTGCTTGTCAAAACATTTCACTCTTCTTTTCCAACCTGTGTGGTGGCTGTGGATGATCCCAGCTCTTCCCTGCCCCCCTGCCTTGTTTTCATTTGAAAAGTGTAATCCTTTTAGGTAACAGATCTCTGCCTGAAGATGCCACCCATAATGGGGAAATAATCTCCTGAAATGGAAAGGGAGCATTAGCCTGGGCTTTGACATGTCATATCTGAGAGGACAGTGGAAGTGTTCTGGCAGTGACCTCAGGCAGAGCTGGGCTGGCAGGGTTGCCATGGAAATTAGCTTGTTTATCACATCCCTCTAATCAAACAGCAAAATACGTAATTCAGAGAGCTCTGAAAGTAAAATATGCATATCTATATGTATTAAGTTGCAAGAAAAGTGGGCAAAGAGATTGAACTGTCTCAGCAGGTTATCTTCTTTTGGTTTAAATAAAATAAACATTGGATTTTGCTGCAACTTCAGTGTCAAGAGGTGATACTGATCAAAATACAGATATTATTGTGGCATGAGTACAAGCTGAAAGATATATTCAGATGTGCAAACTGAAATCATATTCAATTCACATGAAGAATTACCTCATGTTGGTTAATGATAGTTTTTTTTATTCTTCCCATTATCATTGAAAGAAATGGTCAAGCAATCATAAAATAGTTTTAATTTGGGCCTTGGCTTGAGTCAAGTGAAATAACTCCTAAAAGCTGAGAAGTTTTATTGCATAAGACAGTGTTTGCCTGAGAAATATGTATCAGCTTGTGGGAGGATCCAATTTTAAGTATAAGCAGATTGGACCTATGGGATATTAACAGATGGATGCTTAAAATTTTAAATCTTTAGTTCTTGAGCTGTTATTGGTACAAGAACAACCCTGTGACATGCAAACTCCTATACAAATTTACCTGGTTACAAAGTGTAGCAGTATCAGTTTAATTTTGAAGAGAAGCAAGAGGTTTGATTGAAAGAAACAGGCACCTCCAGACATCAGTTTGTATGAGATATGTGCAGTAAGCACTCACCTGTTTAACCAGACTTTAAAGGTCAGGTCACATATTATTGGAAAAATCATTCCCTTTGGATTCACAAAAAGTTGTTGCACTTCACCTGTGACTGCAGGTTCAGTAAGTGCAAATGAACAAACCCAGGAGTATTACTTAGCCAAACGTGGGAGCTCTTGAGCAGGGAAATTCAGTCAGAGACCCTCAGCCTTCCTACAGGCACTGGGAGCCCAGGTGTGTCTGCAGACTCTGCCTCCCCATGCAAATGGCCTTTGTGCTGTTTATGGACTGGGCTTTTGCACACATCACTGGAAAGCTTCAGAAATGACCATACATGAGAGAAACTGGAAGCTTTCAGTCAGGGTCTGCTGAGGCAGAAATAAGCCTAAAACATGCACCAAACTACAATGCTATAACTGAGTAAATTATATGCTTCAAAAGATCCCTGCTTACATATTTAGCAAGTGCTGGCTATGCATCTACTCACACCATACTGTGTATATTTGAGTGACTGGAACAATTCCTGAGGTTAATTACTAAACTAACCAAAGGCCTTGACTCATTTGGAACTGATGGAGAGAGCTGCACTTATTCCTCAAATTTATCAAACAAATGCAATTATGCTGGTCCTGACACATGGCTCGACTAATAGCACAGGCTATTGGAATAAAACACCCTGCCTTGGCATGTGTGTCTCAGCCTCAGAAACTATCACACACCATGAGATGAGAGCTGGTGCAGGAGGGAAAGCAATGCCCACCCACTGGATATTCCCTCTGATGCCTTGTACTTTAAATTGCATTGCACAAATGGAAACTACAGAAAAATGTTGCATTCTCTATCCTGGAAACTTGAGATATGCCTGCAGATAATTCTCCCTAAGTGGTTTTCTGTTTGTAGATACAAAGCAGTCTAATTGGCTACAACGAGCTGGACAATAAGCAAGATGAACACACAGCACTGAGGTCTGAGATGGTGTCTGAACCAGCTGCCAGTGAACTTCCATCAGAATTTTCAGTGGGAACAGGAGCTGAGAACAGCCAGAGAAGAATGGCTCCCAGCCATCCGAGAAGCCCGATGCAAACTGTTGATCTAACATCTCCTTATCAGCCTCTGCTAAGGCTGGCAGATATGCAGAGGGTGTACCTGCATGTCAATGAGCCACTGCCACAGGAATCAAAAGTTCTCCTCTCCAGCTTGCCTCCCTTACAAGCCATTGCTGGTGCTTCCTTCTCTCACCTTTCACTACATGCTTCTGCACCCTTTAAATTGTCCTTGTTCAGGAGGTTTCTCCAGGAGGGACTTTCTTTCCCTAAACTAAATGTCTTTTTAAGTAAGCTTTCTGCTGGACACACACAAAATCACAACCCTGTAAACAGATGTGAAGGTAGGGCAATGAATCTATCATTTCCAAAGCTGGTTAATTTATAATCTGAAAGCCTTTTCCACTTCTAAAGTGATAATAATCATATATTTAAAAAACGTGATGATGTTCCTCATTAATGACTAACTTAGGTGAGCAGTTATGGATATCCCCACTTAATAAAGCCATCAAATATATGATTAAATCCTACTAAAGCCCAATCTTAAGGGTTTACCTGAAGTGGCTCTTAATTTATTACTGCTTTAAGAGTCCTTCTAACAAATCCTATCTAAATATGGAATTATGAAGCAGAAAGTGACATCCATAGCACCAGAATGATGATATTTTGTCTTGGTTCTGGATAGGACAGGGTTAATTTTTGCAGTAGCTGGGGGGAAGGTGGGGAAAGTTAAGACTCAGAGGTTATTCTATAACACCTCATGTATTGCCAGGGGTGAGGTGAAGAGAGACTTTTCCAGGGAAAAGGAAGTGCATCCATGCATCCAGAGAGAAGGAGTCTCTTCCAGGTAGGATAGTGGGGCTGCAGTTGGGTTGGCTTGAGCTCTGCCGTGAGAATTTTGCATGTGAATTGCTCTTTTGTACACTTCTAAAATTAATACTGTTGCTGTTATTACTTGTTTTCTTATCTTGTTGCTGTTTCCAGTAAATTGTTCTCATCTCAGCCTGTGATCTTTACCTTTTGTGTCTCCAGTTCTTCTCCTCAGCCCACTGCAGAGGGGAGAAGGAAGGGGAGCAAGCAGGTGGCACTGTGGTTTGGAGAGTCTCAGTGGGAACACTAAATGGGGGACTGCCATTCTTAAACAATGACACATTTATTAACAGAGGTGGTCATGAGCATTACTTGCTTTTAGAATAGTTTTCAATTTTTGGGTAATCAAGGCTGCGTCCTGTCTGCCCAGGAGAGCTGTCTGCAGCACCTTTGACATGGAATTTCCTAGCTTCCTGTACCATTTTGGCTGTGAAGAAGGGGGTGGCAGTTGATGTACAGTACCAGCCTTTGGGCATCCCATCAGGTGCTGTAGAGGTCCCTGGCAGCAATTGCATCACTGGAGTGCCAGCTGGAGGGATGTGCATGTGGACACAACACCCACAAGTAGGAATGTGCCTGGTGCCGACTGAGATGCCTGTCCTGCCCTCCACCTCCCACTGCTAGCTCTCTGTGACTGCATTTGTGATGTCCTTGTGCTTGGACTTTGCTTTTGGTCACAAAAGTTGAATGGGACAGCCCAGGTGTCAGACAGTTGCCAGGAGTATCTGTTTTCAAGTGGGAAAATGGGATACGTGGTTACAGAGCTACTGTAGGAAGACTTGAGCTAAGAATTGTAGAATCATAGAATGGTTTGGGTTGGAAAGGCCCTTAAAGGTCATGTAGTCCAACCCCACTGCTAATGTAGAGTAATATATTTCTTAAAGAAAAGAAAAGAAAGAAAGCCTGGACAGGCTTTATGATGACCCTTTTAAAGTTTAAATGTGACTGTTTCATCTAGCAGAATTGCAGAAAAGCCAGCTCTTCATTATGTACAATCTCTGTATCTTCTGGAAGACCTGGTGCACTTTAGCAATCAAAAAGATATCTTTAAGAAAGAAGAAGTGAAGGGGAAGGGGGGAAAAAAGGGTTGAAAGCACTAGTTTGCTCTATCATAGGTTTATTTTCATGTGGTTTTGTGATCACAGGAGCACTCTGCCAAACTTGCCCTTTTTTTGTGAAGTGATGTGAATCAAAGTTCAGTCATTTGCTGGAGTGAAAAGCTTTTTGTTCTCTTTAAGTAGGAACCAAATTGCAGTGTGTGCCAAGGAGAAAGTAAAATGAGTAAAGGTGTTGCACCATACTAGTAAGAAGTCAGTGTAGTATTTGAGGACAGTTTATCCAGATGCATGCAGCTTATGGCACAGGCACCAGTAGTGCTATAAAGCCAAAAAGCTTAAGATGAGGCAGTGAGGCAGCAATTAAAACAAGTGTTTCCCATGGGGGACTACAGAGACACTGGCCTGCAGCAGATGGCAGAAGCAGAGCTTGACTAGCATCTCTAGACCTCTAGGAGTGCATCCTGGTGGCAGTCAATCCCTCTCACAGTGTGTTGAGCCCCCTGCTCCTCTCCCTGGACAAGGTCTGGTAGGCAGTGCAAGATGCATGCAGGGAGAGATGATGCTGTTACTGAACCTCACTTTGCTATCTACTGGCTCTGGTTTGGACAAAGAGCTGCACTTTACTGCTGGTTGTCATTGCTGGGCCTGGTCTGAGTGCAGAGTAACTCATGTTCTAAACTCCTGGCTGTCCTTGTGTGACACTGGTGAGAGCTGGATCACTGGTCCCTTCGATGAAGTCCTGCATGTCTTCATTGACTACTGATCACCACTGACCCACAGAGCTGTGCTTTTCCCCCAAACTTGGTAGATGTTTCCTAACTCTAACTGCCAAGAATTATTTTCCCTGAGCCTGAGTTATTTCCCCAGATCCTATGAAACTTAGGAAGTCCATGTCTGAAATACCCTAATGATTCAGGGTTGCTATGATTTACAATCCTAATTAGATCCCTCTGTGCATTATGACTGATTGTCTAATTGTGGGATAACCCGCTATGCTTTCCAACAGGATTTCTGTTTCATCCAGTGAACATGATTAGTCCTGCTCTGGGGGGTCTCTTTTGCTATATTTCCAGTCCTTACATGGCCTCTGTGTTTGTTAGTCTGACTACAAACTTTGTGCCCCAGAGTGCAGGTTAGGGGGAAATTTGGATGTGTATCACCCCTTCTAATGCCCTGATTTCCCTAGTAAGGAAACCCTGACACACAATGAAAGAAAACCACTGTATTTGCCAAAAAAGTATCTAGTCTGTATAATCAGGGAAGGAGGGGTTTTGAGTGGCTCTGCAGGGATAGCAAAGTACAGCTTCCACAACCTTCATCTTTTACTTCTGTGGACTTTGGGAGGAAACGTTCACAGCAAATGCTTTAGGGACCTGGAGAAGATGGTGGGTGGGACTTTCAAAACATGTTTTTGCTGGGAAAAATGGATTCTGCTTTCACTGCAGCCACAGGGTTTGTGTGAGATGCTGGGCAGAGAGATTCTAACTCTGTGTTTTCCATATCCTGCCTGTGCACAATGCAAGCTGGGGAGTCTGTTTGTAAAACAGAGGAGAGAAATCAGCAACCAGACTCAAAGCAATTAAAGTGCCTCAAAACCTAACATCCCCTACCAACTCAGGACTTTCAAATGCAACACCCAGCACAGCTGGACATTTCAGATGTAATATCTCACTGTCTCAGTTCCCCATCTCCATGGGAAGCAGCAGTATCACATCAATTCTCAAGATTTGCTGTGTATATCAATCAATTATTTTTGCAAACCACTCAAACATTGTAATGATGAATGTTTTAAAGAACTTATGATTAATGTTGTCTTCAGATTAAGTCTTCACAGGGTACATAAATAAGGCCTGGGGTGGTACATAGACAAATTAAGATAAAATGAATTACTGAACTGCTGCTTCTGGGGGGAGCAAATCCACTGTACTCTCCAGGTGGTGAGGGTGCTTGAAGTTGGTGTATGTAGGCATAAAATTAAAGACCATGACATGTGCTTTGCCCACACAAGATTGAAGCAAACTTTCACAGATCTCTTTTAATTGTTATCTTTGATTTTGCAACTTTTCAACCTTTTCCAGTCAATGTGATGGTTTTTGTTGTGCTAAATGTACCAAGGCAATGCGGCAACTCAAAGAGATCATTTATTTTTGTCGGGTACATGAAGCACATTTAAAAAAGAAGAAAGCAAGCAACTCTCTCATATAATTGACTGTAACAAATGCTGGAAGTCACATGGCTGTTAGTGACATGTTAGTGCAGCCTTGCCATGACTGCTGTGGAGGCCAAGGTCCCCTTTGAGCAGCACCAATACAGTATTCTTTCCTCGGTCATATCGTGTAGCATCCCTATCCAGAATTCTGCCACCAGCCTTGGGTGTTTATGTATCTTGGTACACTTTATTCCTGCAAGGGCAAGGAGTCACTGCTCAGCCATCTGCTGACTTTTTGAGGAAGGACTGAAGGAGACAGAACTGAGATGGAATCTTATCAATGCATACAAATGACTTAAGGGTGGGTGTCAAGAGGATGAGACCACTAGTGCTCTGTGACAGGTCAAGGAGCAATAGGCATAAGCTGAATCACAGGAATTTTTATCTGAATATAAGAAAACACTTTTTTACTTTGAGGATGCCAGAGCACTGGCACAGGCTGCCCAGAAACATTGTGGAGCCTCTTTCTCTGGAGATATTCAAAACCTGCCTGGATGCAATCCTGTTCAGTCTGCTCTAAGTGAACCTGCTTTAGCACAAGGGTTGAACTAGATGATCTCCTGGTATCTTCCAACTCTCAGTGAGTCTGTGGTTCAATGGCTGACAAGCCGTATTTCCCCTCTATTTTTCTGCTTCAGAGTTTGAGGGCTAAAATGGTGCCCCAGCTTTCTTCCCACGGTTGAGAGTTTGGTTGTAATTTAGTGTGAACATGAGTTGTGGTTGCCAGCAGGAATAAAACACTGGACCATGCTTTCTGGCTCAGCTTGAGTGTCTCAGGAAGCCTGTGGTGAGTGCTTCCCAGGCACAAGCAGCAGAGCCACCCTGGAGCTGGCACCAGCTATGCATCCCTGCAGCTCCATCAGTGCAGGGGGCAGCAGATGGGGACTGCTGCTCCTGGGGACAAGGCAACTGAGCTGGTGCTGCTGGCAGAAAGTTCCAGGGAAGAAACTGGGAGTAGCTCAGACTTCTCTGAAGCGTGACTTGGGCTAGTGATGAATTAGCACACAGGAGTCAGTGAACTTCTAGCCCTGAGGTTTAGTGTTGATCCCCAAGGCTAAATGAGGAGGCTATGTCATAATCCAGCTAAATCTTAGGTGTCTTCCTTCACTTGGTTGCATGAAAAATATGGGGTCAAATTATCTGGTGGTGTTCTAGCCACAGAGAGCCTCCACAGGACAGCAAAAAGAGCTTCTTGCTTGATGGGGGCTTTGGGCATTTTTTGTGTGAGTGTTTCTGCTACAGCTCTTCCTGGGAGACCAGACCCAGCACCAGCAATGGTGGATTTCTGCCTCTCATCCTCTTCCCTGCCATATGCACCATCTTGCTGTACAAGACCTGAGCACTCCTTTGCATAACTAGTACTTTGTTGTGGAGGGAATCCAACCTATACTAAATTACAGGTTGGCCAATCAGAGCTTGCCAGTTCAGTTTAAAAACAAACAATCTCATCTAATTTCCTGCATGTATGTTTTTCCTGCATATTCTTTAGCTTTGCCTTGGCATTTCTATAGCAGCAGGAGACTATTAGCTTGTCAACAATGGTCTATTGCATTGACATTATCTCTTAATTACACAATTACTTTGTTATGTACTGTAGTACGAGCAATAAAACATTTGAAGTACTTCAAGCAAATACAGTTTTAAAGGTTTAGAAGAAAAAAGACACAACCTAACTCTGAGTTCAAAGACCTGCTAAGTGTAAGTACTTTTTTCCCCCCTCTTAATAGATTAAGGAATTAATTGTACAATTAGTGCTGGAAAAGGTGTAGGTGAAATGATTGGTAAAATGGTGCACTTTTTCTTCTTATCCTGATAGACACATCAAGAGAATGGGGCTGCTTTACTCACATCACTCCTTGTCCTATCACCACGGGACCCCTCAGAAATGAATGGGGTGCAGCACAGCACACACCACGTGGCTGGAGGCATCCTGACAGTGACCTGCATCTGCTGGCTGTGCCATCAGGGAAGTGCTGGCCTGCCACACCCCTGCTTGCCATGGGGCCACCTCCCAGCACCAGGTCCAAATCTGCAGTAACACCACTGGGTTTTCACTGCAGAAAAGCTAACAGGGATACCATACTGGCACTGCTGGTGCCTGAAGGTGTGCTGGAAATGCAGCTCACAGCCAGGCACTCTGGCCACTCACATCCCTGCCAGGTTATCGCTCACTGGCAGCTGTGTCATGCCCCAGACTTGCTCCAAAAGGAGTCAAGGGTACTACTTTTTCATTGCCCTTGAATGATTGTAAACTTGGGAGTTTGTAGCCTAGATAAAACTGGTGCACTTGGCAAAGGTTTTATTTTAGAAGCAAATCTCCTTATCCCCTTAAAAGTCCAACACTGCTGACTTCTAGACTTACATTTTTTCCTGCAACCCTTGCTTTACCTCCTGACAAAATCAATAAACTAAAAATAAATAAATAAGCACACAGTGCAAGCATCTAAATTGAAAAGCAGCAGTTGGCAAAGCCATGCATCTTTAATCTAGATTTAGTCACCCAGATAGAGCGAAGCTTTGCAAGACCCCTCAGGCAAAGCATTTGACAAATTTTCTGTACTGCATTTCAGAAGGCCATGAGTCCTTTCCCCATGAAAGGTATAAAAGAGCAACAACATGGGAATGCTCCCAGTCACTTCTCCCATAGCTCCCCTCAGCCTCTCTCCTGGGATGGATGAGGAACATGATGGTGACTTTGGCTAAGGATTTGCGTGTCAGCACAAAGGAGGAGAAAAACCCCAAGGGCTGGTGGGAGGGAGTTGGCATAAGTTGTAGGAGCAGGCTAGAGATGCAAACACCTTGAACAGTTTCATTGAGATTCTTGCATTGTGTCAGCCCCTCTCTGAGAGGAAAAACCATTTACAATGAAGAGCCCAGTTCCCCTGGAGGGTGCTTTTTTTTTTTTTTTTCTGATTTTGGGAGAACCCTACAGAGACAATACAGGGATGATGACTTGAGCAGGACTGCTTTTCTGCTGATGTTGCCAGTCAAGAACTGCACAACTATAGAACAGCAGGATACTCGCAGCAGCCCAGCTTCTCATCTACTCCCATCACCAGAGAATTTTACCTGGTACCCTATTCTGTGACTAGCTCTTTCTGGCAAGCAAAGAAATGCATCACAATGTTTTGTTATCAGGAGAAGAATGAGACAGGAGAAAATGCAGGTCTGTTATACATCACTCAGGGAATGAAAATCAGCAGCTCTGAAGAACAATCTGAATGTAGATATACAGTGGTGGCTAATGAATAAGGCACTGAACAGATCATGCAGGTTTTTACACCAGTCTGCTTCTTGGGCTTCTCACTGGGTTTGCAACACACAGTTTAGCTCAAATTCAATGGCTGTTCTGCACTGAAATATTTTCCAGAGCTAGAGATAGGTCTAAGCTGCACTGAGATGTCAGTGGAGATTTCAACTCTCTGTGGCAAATTGGAGATGGGTTTGAGCCCATTCAGGCTTTGCAAAAGTGTGAATAATTTTGGAAGGATTTTGAAGGCAGAAAATATTAGCATTTTTGGGAGAAGGAATCCTGTGCATAGAAGTAGCAGGGAATGAGTGACAAAAACAAGAGGGGAATGCTCTGCCTTGCACAGAAATAAATGTTTCCTAGTAGCCCCTGGGTAATGGGTCAGGAAGTGGATAGAAATTTTTTTGTCCTTTTAACATATTCATGTCTCTGTAGCTGTGTGTTGCATGCACTAACTGCTCTGGCAACCCTGGTCTCAGATTCATGAAATGTTTTCAAAATAGGATTTTTATGTTTGCTGCCTTTGGCCTGATGAAGCTATAATGGCAGAGAAGTTCAAAGAGGCAGCAGATGCTGAACCCTGGCTCTTTTGTTTTTTTCATCACATAGATGCAAATATCAGCTGTCATCTAGGGATTATGCAAAATAATTCATTTTGAATTATAGGAATAAACACTTTTCAAACATCTGCAAGAAGAAGAAAAACAGAAGATGATGACAATCTGAAAGACAGGGGGCCAAGGACAGCATAAACAATTAGCATGTAGGCCTGAGAAGAAAGGGTCATGCTTTGTGACACTTGTTGCTGCAAGTGCTGTACACTATAGAATTATGTGCTTGTTTTTGCTTTCTTTTTGGCACTGCTTTCCAGATAGGTCCTGCCCTCATGTCCCACCTCTGCAGCTCAGTGTAAAGTGATTTGTAAGTGTCTTTTGAGACATCTCATTTTTCAAGCCTCGGATTCAATTTATTTTCCAAATGTTCTTCATAAAATTTGATATTTCATGGTTAAAAATGTTTATTCAACTGTAAAGACCAATGTTTAATTTTTTCAAAAAGGTTCCCTTGAATTTAAATTGTTGTTGTTGCGGTTGCTTTTCTGTTTAGAGGAAAATATGAAATATGTTGACACATTTTAAAGCTGATTAATTTTTTATTCCAGTCAAGAAATGCAATGAAAATAGTTCTCTTGAGCAAAATTCCTGACCTATTCTGTTATTCTATTTTGCCTATTCTGCATATGTGCTGTTTTCCAGCAACAAACAGCCCTGTAGGATCATGGGGGAACTTTGGTCTTTTCTCTTCTCTGCCCTATTCCTCCTGCCTAGGAGCTACTCTACAGAACAACATAATTTCTTTTTCACTTCCTTTCTTCCTTCTTCAGTCTTGCAGCATACCCGCCTCACCGTGCTCCCACTCTTTTGAGACTTTCTGCTTTGTCTGCATTTCTGCAAATGAATCATTTTTTTTTGCATCTGTTTTTGGGAAAAGGAAAAAAAAATACAAAGCAAAACAAATGAGCACTGTGAAATGTCAAGGAGGCTGTTAAACAACAGTCTTGAAAATGGCACCTTAATTGCATCACTAATGGGAGTTCTTATCTAATTGAAAAGCAACGAAGCAGATCATTTTTTTTTGTTGTTGTAGCTTCCATTAACCACTGCCTGAGAAGTGGAGAAATGGAGAGGAACCACAAAACAAATCTTTGCAAGGGCTGAGGGTCCTATTGCCAGAGGGAGGGGTGTGACTCCTCAGAGACTTGGCTGCCCACCTTACTTGCCATTGGAAGCATTGATGCTGCCTACAGAAGCCAGTGGGAGGTTTAAGCAGCCTCAGAGAAAGGGTGGTGGGCAGTCACTAGGTATGCATCAAAGCCATCTCCTCACAGGGTGGTGTAATACCCACTGAGGTGGAGAGAACTATAAACCTCAAACTTCTGGGGTTTCCAGAGCCTGTTTTTATAAATATTTCATTGCT
>VXAC01001975.1:0-21091 GCA_013399225.1 Rhipidura dahli
AATCAAATTGGTTCGTAGTACGAAGGTTCCGTGCGTCCGCACTGACACAGCTGTAATGGGCACACGTGTCCATGGTCTCACAGAAATTGTAGCTTAACCCTATGAGATGATCTAATGGCATCTCAGAGGCTTTGACCTTGATCATCAATGTATTCAGGGACCATTTATATTTCAGGTGGCACTCATCCTCAAATAAGAAAAATAGTTTTATGCCAATTCAATACTTCTCCAAAGGTAACCGCTTTGTAGATTTGCTCCACTTTTTGTGAGAAAGATTCTTCTGAGAGCAGAGTCAACCCAAACCAGCTATGGAGCACCAACCACTCCAGTACCTTAGGGGAGAAACTGCTCATCATCTCCTGATCTCATTCTTTGTTCTCTGGACTCCCAAACCAGAATAGAGCAGCCCTGGCACTTCAGCACCCTTTTTTTTTTTTTTTTTTCCAGCATACTATTAAAATGATGAGGCCATGGCATACAGAGGCATCTGAAGGAAAGTTATGAAAAGCATTAGTGTATTTTCAAACACAAAGCCTTTTCCTCCAGAGATGTTGCCTTTTTCCCCGGGGAAAAGGAACAAAGGAAGAACATAAACACAACCAAGTGATACTATTACCATTAATTTTTCCAACCTTAATGACTCTGTGATTCTGTCCTTTCTTAGTAACTTCTACAGATGGATCTTTAATCAGAGCATCTGAAATGGCAAATCACAACTTAACTTTGAGAGGACTCTTCCTTTATGTATCCATATTCTATCTTTGACCTCTTACTTATCAATGTAATATCTGCCTGCTTGCAACTGCATAGAAACAACTTAAAAAGCCAGTAATATCTTGATCCTGCTTTACTGAAATGATTGCTGCAACTGAAAGTTAGAAGTACATGAAAACCTACTTTCGGTAATGCAATACCAATAATTCTATAAACATATTAACAATCTCCTGCCTCACACTTAATTTTATTTTCTCTCCATTATATTCATTTAGAAAGATAACGATACCATTTGTTATTTTGTCTAATCTTTGTTGAGCATTGAGGCTAGGAGCAAGACAAATGAGATTGTTGGCATTTATACAAAAAGGCAGATACTGTGAGATATAATTCGGGTATAACAAATTATTGGGCAGGTATATACCTGTAATTGGTACTTAGTTCTGCAGGTTTATTACAAATATGGTACATTTTTAATAGGTCCACAATGTGCTTCCAGCTATTACATGAGAGAGTAAACATTACTCGGGCAAGTTCAACAGGATTCAGGGCAAATCCTCAATGATGAAAGCTCGCAGAAGCCAGTGCTGCATGAGTTGGGATTGAGCAATATGTTCAGTGTAATTTATGGGGGTCTTTTGTTTGGTTGTTCTATTTTTGATTGGTGTTTGTTTTGTTGGGTTTTGTTGGTCTGTTTTAACTTTATCACTTCAAATTAAATTTATCTCTAATTTCATTTGTAGAAAATGGAGACAAACCATTAAACCAGCAAGCTTTCAAATAAATCCTAATTATGTACAAATGCAAATGCATCAACAGGGCTTGGACATGCAATTAGATAGCTAATTATTATTAAAAAAAAGACTGCTCCAGATTGTAATACACATTGTCAGGTCCTGCATTCACAAAATATAGTATCATCTTAAGTGGCCGGGGGAGTAGCTTCTGCTATTTTTCTTGGGAGAAAAGTGATGGATGGAGTCACCAGGGGGATTGATAAGAGCCTGTCACAGTAGGAGGTGTTGATGTGTCATCTCCTGCTTTCCTGGCAGGAGCTTACAAGAGAAATGGCAGGACTGGGAGGTTGGTTAGAAACATTCCTAAATTCTGTCTTTCTCCTGGGTGCTGACAGCTGTACCTGGGCTCCCATGGGAGCAACAGAGAATCATAAGTACTGGGCAAGAAGCATATTTACCTATTCCACCATTTCAGTAGTCTTTTATCTGAGGGATTTTGAATAAGGAGTTCCACTAAAATAAATGTATTTTTACAGTTCTGCTTGTCTGCAAAGAAACTTCTTCATGAAATCTTGCCTGTGTAAGTTTCATTCAGGTGTGTCCATAATCATTTGAAACCCCACCCACCAGGAGCAAAGCTGCGAGAAAGGGAAACCAAAGTGCTCCAGAAAAAAATTCCCATCCTTAGGCTGCTAAAGGAGTATAGAATTCACACAAAGAAAATAAAGAAGAAACCTCCTCTTCACCAGCCACCAATCAGCAGAATATAATTAGACCAAGATCATGACAAAAACAGATTTGCCCAAAAAAAGATCTGGAAGAAGCAGCAACTTGCTAATGATATACCTCACAAGCTTCTCACTTGCTGATGTGAAGGAGATTTTAATCCTCCTAGAAAAATCAACAGAGTTTAATAAAAAGCTGTGTTTATATATATTTTTAAGCATTTTCCTGTTGATAATGTCTCCATGTTTCCAGACGTTTTGGAGACTTTATATATTGTGGCTCTGGTAGCAATTAAGAGAATGCAAAGTGAATCCATCTGACTTAAGTACTCTTTTTGTACCATGATTTTGCTGTGTAATATTTCCAGCTGCATTCTTCTTGAAATGTTATTACTGCTTATAGACATGCAAAACAATTCCATCATTTACCTTTTCTTCCCACTGTACCAAACACTGAAGAAGAATAAAAAGACTGAAGGTATTTTACAGCATTCCTAATTCCCTTTGCCTCCAAGGAGCAAAACCACTTTTCCAGAACAGCCCATGAAATGAGCATCATATGAAATGCAGACGGCAGCACTGCTCAGCATGCATTCATCCACACCAGCCAACTTCCCCACTGGACCACTCCATTAAATGGTATGAGATGGATTCAACTGAAGGATTCAGCTCATTTCTAGAGTTACGCATTTAAATCGGCAATAACGGTAAAAAGCATGAGCAGAGATGGGGGTAGGAGAAGACAGGAGCCGGCTGAGCCTTAGTTTAAGAGTAAATTTAGCCTAGCAATCTTGGGCAGCTGTGGCACAATGGGATTAGTCACAAGTACTTTTAGATCCCATATGACCAGCATGAGTGCACTCGGGAGAGAAAGGCTAACACGGCCACATGGCCTAGGTTGCACTCTATGTACCTGACTCTGCTTCAGCCTTTTGGGATTTTTTTAAAAAGCACTCTCTGAAATTTCTCTGCATATATAAACCCCTCACAACTCACCTGCCTTTTTAAAGGCTGTGCTTTGAAGCAGCTACTCAAAATAAATAATATCCTACTATGTGAGCATCCCTATTGTAAGCACGGACACAATACCTAAGGTGAAATTGACCACATGGATTAAAGGACTGCAGCACTTTTTCTTTAATCAGCACATCCCATTTTTTCCCAGGTATACAGTACCACAGTTACTCTAACTACAGTCTGAGATAATTTTCCTCTCAAAAGCTTCTTCTGTTTCCCCTTATTTCTCACTCACATACTTCCACATTATTTCTGTTTTCACAAAGCTTAACTTGGCTGTAAGACTAACTTCTGTTTTTACTCCAATATTCTGAGGATTTGTATGATTTTTTGTTTTTCAACAAAGGAACAAAGTTGAGCCATACCAATTGCAGACACCAAAAACTCAGAGTAGGAAAATGCTCATAGTCAGTAGCCACAAGGAAAAAAAACCTCAAGCTGCTTAAACACTATACAGACTGGATATATACATTGTATATCCAGTGTCCTATTCCTGCTGATATCTTTGATTGATTAGGCAACAGTTTATGTCAAAATCCATTTCAATAATACCCTAACTGGCACAGCAGCCTTTTCTCAGTAGATTCAATCACTACTTGCTGATAGAAGGCAGAAATCACAGCTAAAAGATGCCATTTACAGTGCATTTCTCCCCTTACTGTAATGTTTTTATCACTTACATCTTTTGGACAAGATTCCATATCTTGCTCAGTGTATCATGAAAAGGGAAAACAAACATGAGGCAGCAGCAACAGCTTTGTCATATCTTTACTGAACTCATCAATCAATATTTGTACTGTTAGTGAACCAAAAACTAGGCTGGACAGTAAAAAACCCAGAACAGTGCCTGCAGCCTTGGGCCTTTTTCCCTTCCAACACAAATAATTTGCCGGTATTTCATTTTGCTAGAAGTCACATCCATTATTCAGTTTTTCAAAACAATTCGGCATAATTCATATTTTATGAGCCCAGAGTAAACCCAGGTTAATTGGTTGTGTCAGATTATAAATCTAATCTGGGTACTCAAAGCACTCAGGTCAGATTAGCAGTATTTCATTCTTTTCTCAGAAAAACCCATTACATTGTAAAGCCCTCATCATGTACAGTTGAAAAGTGTGGGAAAACTCATTAAATAAATGGTGTTGGTTTTGCATGGCCTGGTTTTTGGTAGCAGAGGGGCCACAGAGATGGCTTGTGAGAGAAGCTGCTGGAAGCTTCCACCATGTCCAGCAGAGCCAATCCCTGATGGCTCTGAAGATGGACATGCTGCTGGCAAGGCCTGGGCCAATTAGAGAAGCTGGTAACATCTCTGTGATAGCATATTTAGGAAAATTGAAACAAAGCACTATAGTTTTTCTTCTAGCCAGAGAAGAGGAAGAGGTGAGAACATGTGAAGGAAACAACATGGAGACACCAAGGTCAGTGGGGAAGGAGGGGAAGGAGGTGCTCCAGGTGCTGGAGCCGAGATTCCTCTGCAGGCCATGGTGAAGACCAGGGTGAAGCAGCTGTGCCCCTGCAGCCCATGGGGATCCACAGGGGATGCAGAGATACACCCATAGCCAATGGGGATCCACNAAGGATTCCTCTCTCTGTGCAGCAGAAGAAAACATCAGGTGATGAACTGACCAAACCCCCAGGCCCTGTCTCCCTGCACTGTTGGTGGGAAGGAAGGAGGGGCTGGGAGGAAAAAAATGTTCAAAGGGCTGATTCTACTTCTCATTATCCTCCGATTCTGTTACTAATAAATTCATTTAGCAACTTTAAATTGAGCCTGTTTTGTCCTTGAAGTGTTTTTTGCCTGGTCCTTATCTCTACTCATGAACCCTTCATTAATTTTTTTTCTCTCCTCTGCCCAGGTGTGGTGGGGGGAGGGTGAGTGAGTGACTATATCCCTTTTCCTACAAAACAAAAAAAAATCCCAAACTAAAAATATCTGGAAATCACTCATTTCTAACAGAAAACATTCATTTTCAGAGTTCTTTGGGGTTATATATATTTCTGACTGGGTAAGTAGATTATCAGAACTAATTTTCTTTCCCGGCACATTCTGTACACTGAGGAGGAAGGAGATGTGTAGGTTTCTGCAGTAAGAAACGTTCACTTGAAGAATTCCCTCTGTTGTGTTTATCTGATATGTTATTGACAATATTAACTAATGACTATTCATTATATCAAGTGAACATCTTTATAGCTTGCTCCCTGGTCTGCCAAAAAGAGCAACAACAAAGCCATTAGGAAGCATCTACAGTACACCCTTTCTGGGAAGCTCCAAATAATCTTGTGTTCCCAGATGGTCTCCTCATTTCACATGGGGAAAGGCCCTGATTCTAAAAGGTGTTAAACATTATTTCAATCAATAAAATTTCATCTGTAGGCTCAAAACTGAGAACTCATTTTGCAAAAACTATTAAAACTCCATAATATTCAGTCTGCAAAGACTGTTTTTCTTGTTACCAAGTTATATCTTTAATTTCCTTGACAAAAATGCCAACAGTACATAAAGGGTGCAATGGATTTAGGTCATATCGTCCAAGGACGCTATCTTGCAGTAAAATGCAGAGCTGGATACTGTTTATTTATTGAGTGTGCACAGTGGCTGTGGTTTGTTTCCTTCAACTTCCCCTTTCCAACTTCACCTCAACTCTGCTTTGCCCTTTTTGCAGCTGATTTCTTGCTTACCTATTACATTGCCTGTGTCCTCTACACTAAGGTTGTAGAAGCCAAAAAAAGAGATGTTTTAAAGAAATTGTCTTTAACCTTTTCTTGCAAGGATGAGAATTCCCAATTCACTTTGCATAAAGACTATGAGTGCTTAGCCTGTCTTTGAGGTTCACAAGAAAATATCAGATTCTCATTACTGCTATGAACCTTATTCAAACACATTTAGACAAGCAATTAAACTAGAATTAACAATTATTGTCATCAACTTTTCTACTCACATCTAAAGCAAAACTTGTTGGATCACTAATGATCCTCAGTATCCTCATCTCTTAACCTGACTTTCAGTAACTAAACTTATTTGTTCATATTGTCAGAGATCTCAAGAAACATTATTTATTACTGTTTCATCACCTGTACCTGACTTTCTGTCATCTTCATAGACAGGTAAACCAAATAATAAGTTCTTGTCAAAGGCTGATGGTCATGAAGGAACAGACATTCCAAGCAGAATCTTCCATCATCACTTACATTTTTAATTGGCAATAATGAAAACAAGACCAAATGCTTGAGGTAGAGCTACTCTTTTAGAAAGGAAACAAAAGAAGGACCTTGTCATCCTTGCATTTTGGTGATGCCAGATGAAGGCGGACAAACACCCAGTAATAGCCAACTACACACCCTGTGTTTGCTGTAAGTAAGTAATTGGCCTGCAGACATGACACGCCAAAATCAGTAAGTGCACCTGTAGGCATTCTCTAATTTATCCTGCTGCAAGACTGAGAGTACAGGGCAACTAGTTGTCCACAGAGGGTATGATTACCCTACATGGAAAGGAAATTAGTGACCTGGCAGTGTCCTCTCTTTGATAACCACTTGCTCTGTGTGATCAACAGTACAAGGCTGCATACCACACTGTGGAGTTAATAAACAGTTTGTCTAGGAAATCTCTTCCAAACTACCAAGTGACTACACACTTCTACGCATACAGATGACCTCTACATAACAGTAAATTCTCAGGTGGTATCTGAAAATGACAGACCTATCTGTAAAATCATTCTTTCATCAATTTAAATGTTTGACAGCATCCAGCAGATTTAAGCAGAGCTAAAGTAACTTGCCCTACTTTCAGCAGGCTGAAATATGAAGGTGAACACAGATTAATTGTCTCTTTTCTAAAGCCAGTGCCATTTTGAAGATAGAGCTTCAGCTATCTAACAGAGAATATGCCCATAAAGTAAGGATTAAACAAACTCAGAATTGAGTAGATGCTTTATTTGAGATCAAAAGATAGGCAGGTGTCAAAATTCATCTTTGATAACCATCCACCAGCTTTGATTCTCCTCCTACAGTTTACATTTTTTTTTCCAGGGCTATAGTAATGACACTTCACACAACACATCATGCTACACTTTATATTCTCCTATAAAGGTGATTTTCATTCTTGTTTCTAAGCTTGTATCCAAGCTTAACTCAAGCTTTGCATTTTTGATGAAGTAACTAATATAAAAAATATAACTGGCAAAAATACATTATTTCCTATTTTAGACTCCCCAGTGATTACTGGCAAAAGGCTCTGTATACCCCATTAAGAAGTATTATGCTTCTGTATACAAACTTTCCTCCTAATGGCTTGTTCTTTCAGAATAAGATTACCTCATTAGCATGGTGGAATGAGTTTGGGTAAATAAATGGTACCTATATTGTCAGTAAAGCTGAAATGCTATTACATAGATACTTCTCTAGGGAGATTCAAGTAAGATTTAAATCAATTCACCACACATTTTTTATTATATAAGAAGGGGAAGAAAACTGGTACATTTGGTGTGAGCTGACCTTCGTTTGGGACACAAAACTATTGATCCTGTTTTGTCCAGCATGTTCTAGATGTCATGGTAAATGCAATTAAATATGTGGTATGCTGTAATTCTCATTTGTCATGCTTTCCTGCAGGTACAAAGAACCTTTCCAAATTTTAATATTTTATCCTTATAATGTGTGAGCCCACTGTCAAGTAACAACAGCTGGACCTTACTGATCATGAGGAAAGTTCACTTTACATTCCCTTCTGAACTCAGACCTGTGATGTTTCTCCAATGAGCAGGTTACAAATTCCTCTCTTCTTCATTATCTGATTTCTTTATTGTGTATAGGGCACCATCTACTACATATATAACATCAAAACAGAGCAATTTAAATAAACAAAGTACTTCAACACAGAGAAATGGATGTTATTAGTATGCTAGAAGAATACCTACATTCACTAATATTTCATATGATGCCTTTCTGGATTTAAAATAGACTTGATATCACAGATCTAAATGATTTTAAATACAAACTTTGCTTCACTAACCAATTCAATGATGTGTGCATTATACAGATAAAAGCTGATCTTTCATCTGTATTCCAAACAGAAATCATGCACCAGATAACTTCTTCATTCTTAGCCAACACTGAACTTTCTATCTTTTTTACATGGATGAAAGATTGAGACCTGTGCTATATATCCATGGCATTCAGAGACCATAACCTCCTTTCATTCATGTATCTTACTCACTTCTTAATACCTGGCAGCCACACAGTCCTGAATGGACCAAAAATCAACCTATTCCTTTCTTGTACCAGCCACTTTATCACAGTTAATAAGACTTTATTAAAATGTCTGATTTTTTTTTTTTTTGGGGGGTGCACTTTTGAAGTAATTCACATAACAGGAGAAAATCAACTCAGTAGGAGGGAGCTTTAGAAGAATCAGAGTCTGGTCAGTTTTTGAAAGAGTTGTTAGTCATTGTGAACAACTAGAGCTCAGAAAAATGTTTCAAATTAAAAAAAGTTTTTTTGTCTGTGTAACACACATATGACTTGCATGAGGGTTTTAGCAATATCTTCACTGAATTCTGACTGCAGCAATTAAAAAGCAGTTGCTTTTACAGGTGACTTGCTTAAGATTTTGACTAAAAACATGCCAAACAACTCGTCCTGCGAGTCAGCAAGTCGTCAGCCTCAGAAACATCTTCACGGAAAGTGTATTCTTTGGCACCACTATGCACCACAGTGTTACAAGCCAAAAACCAAACTCCACACCACTAAGCCAAAGCAACTCACCTCTGGAATTTCATCAGGAGCCTCAATCTGCATTTCTATGAGCACTGGAATAAAGGTGGAAAAGCGTGGCCATACAGACAGCATAAGAAATCTTCAGAAACACACTGACTTGCTCTAGTGAAACCTTCTAGTAAAACACCATAACTCAAAGCAAGAGCTGTTATTCACAACAGCTTTGCTCAACATCAAGATGAACTTTCAGAGAGATTTACCAATGGAGAAAAATGTACAGATTTACCTACAGAGAAAAAAAACAGACTTCAACATAAAAATTGCAATTCCCTGACATGTTGGATTTTAAGATGCAACTTTCCTTCATATTTTAATAGGACCTCAGACAGATTTAATAAATCTCAGATAGACTGCTGAATGACTGCATGTGAAGTACAGAACCACACAGTAGGAATAAAGATCTGACACTGAGCAATCTGTAATGGAAAATCTCCCAGACTTTGTAGGTTTTTACTAAATCATCAGCCTAAATTCCTTTGTTCATCAGAGCTACAGGGAAATGAATACAGCCTTACAGCCCTGGAGCAAACTTAATTGGGTACTACAATCTGTGCTGGCTAGTTAAATGGTTTTAGTAGATCTTTTTCTTTTCCCATCCCTTGCAGATGCTCCAACCACTATGGGAACCTGAGCAGGATGACTGCTTCTGTCAATTCAAAGTGCAGAAAGCCATTGCATTTCTTTTGATGGACATGAAAATCAGAATTCATCATAATTAGGAAGAAATTCTTTACTGTGAGGGTGGTGAGACACTGACACAGGTTGCCCAGAGAAGCTGTGGATGCCTTATCCCTGGAGGTTTTCAAGGCCAGGTTGGATGGGGCACTTGTCTAGTGGAAGGTGTCCCCACACATGGCAGAGGGATTGGAACGAACTGAGCTTTAAGGTACCTTCCAATCCAAACCATTCTACAATCCTATTTGAGAAAATGTCTCCATGAACTGAATTAAGACTTATCCCATCTTCCATTATTTTTGGGATAAAGACACAAAAGAAGTTGGGTGAAATTACTCCTTTTGGAGAAGGGTTGCAAGTAAATACTTCTGGTGCAAGGGCTGCTGATTTTAACCATCCAGTCAGACCAATGCAATGACCATACATGCTTGAACTAATTTTCTCATATAAAGTGCCATCCTTCCATCCTGTCTCCTTTTGCGGCAAAAATGTTTGAGAATTTGGCACACTTGTAGCACACACTGGAGCAACTTCTTGCTAGTCACACAGGTTCTGAGATGCAAACTGAACATGATGAAGGAGTAGCCCCTAACCCAAGAAAGCCCTTAAATGTGTGCTTTACTCCACAGTAGCAATCCCAGTAGTTCAGTTTCAGTGAGCTATTAAACCACATCTATTTCAGAGTTTGCAAAAATACTAAAAGTGCCTTCGTGAATCTGTATTTTGCTTTGCAAGGGGTTGGGGAATTTTTTCCTTTGCTGATTTCACAGCTCAGAAGAAGGAAGAAAACCTCTTGACTGAAGATAATGGCTGGCAACTTTGTAGGAAAACATAACATGCTCGTTGCTGCTCAAAATGAGTTTTCAAAAGAAGTAAAAGGACTAGAAAAAGATGGTTTGGTATGAAACATTAAGGTTTTATTCTCAATCACCAAGTTGGGTTTTTGACAGGAGAGGGAAAGGGTAGACTAGCAGCCCCAAAAGTGAGAAAAAAGTGAGAAACTCCTCAGGACAGCTGACTTTCTGTTTAAGTAGAAAAACAGGCTTGGCTGTAATCTCTGGGGACCCTAATCAAAGCAGGTCACCTGCCTTTGCCAAACAGACCATCTGATCTCCATTTTATATTAGCAATAGATGAAATGACAAACTAGCAACAAGTCTGACATAAAAAAGGCAAAAAGCTGTCAGCATACAAGAAACTTACCTTGAGGCTACAAGAATATCATGTTTGAAACTTTTCTGGCATTACTTGATCTGTCTCACCCAATTAATACTAATATACTAGCCAGCTAATACAAAGACTTAAAGCATTTGTTGCCCATCATCATGATGGTGATGAAGCATTCAGCACAAGATAAGAGTTGTAAAGTGGTTTTGTTCTGGTTTTAAAAATACATTCAGTGAAGTGAAATTCCAGTATTATGTTGCAATACACTTTTAGTAGGTGGAGGTTTATAAATTCTTCTCCAGCATTCTGTGGCGCAAAGCTTCTTAAAAATGTTATTAAAAAAATTAAAAGCTCAACTGCTATTCAACATCTTTTTTAGGAAACTCAGTTTCAGATACACACACACATATACATATAGATATATATGTATACACATATACATAAAAGAATATACCTACAAATATGTATTCAATATGTATTCAAATGGTTTATAATTGCCAATATTTCTATCATCACTAATGCAAGCAAGGCATTCTAAACAGATTCTTTCTGGAAAAAAAAGATACTTTTTCTTCTGTATGAGAGAATGTGAGATTTTCAAACTTCTTCAGAAATGTGCATGCTATATTGGCATAAAGATTCATTTACTTTGATGAAAACCAGGATAGGGAAATTTAAGCAGAGCTTCCATACACTTCCAGAGCTAAATAGATCCTCTAAAGCTTTTATCTAGACTGAACTCCCACTGGGAGTGTCAGCATACCTTGATCTCTTTGTACTCAATTCCGCATCTAGAAAATGAAGATTAGTCTATGCCAAAAATGGGTTCTGCAATATATTAAAGAATGTCATATTCTTCAATCACATGAACCACAAATTCCTAAGTACCACTGCAAATAAGCTCACTTGAGTTCAATGCAAAAAAGGTTTAAGCTTTAATTCAGTATTATATTTTAACATCTCTTCTTAAAATACAAAATCTATCTCCTTTGCAGAATCAGAACAAAAATAATCTCCTGAACTGGCTGCAACCTCAGCATAGTAATTACTCTAACTTTTAATATGCTGATTTTAAAAAGCAGACTTACTGAGAAAGGAAATATGTGATTCCCTGCATTCAGCAGTACCATGAACTAAAAAATAGTGATAAGAAATCCACAAATGCATTCTAGGGCTGGGAAGCAACATATTCCAGAAACGTTTTTCTTATTATTTTGCATATCTCTAGACACTGGATCTAGAAATCCATCATAAATGCTCTTAATTGCCAGTTAACCTTTGATTTTAACAGGCAGCCAATGCCTGACATTTAATTAGTAACTCAATCAAGAATTTTGCTGTTCTCAGCATATTTTATCATTTAGAAGCAACAGAAACAAATCAAGACAGACTTCCATGAGGAAGAATTTACAAGTGTCTATTAGCTGTTAGAGATAGAGACTTGGACCATTTCCTTAATATTGAGATGTTTGTCTTAGATCCTTAAAACCATTCCCAGGGATTCTTTCAGTAGTTTTACGCGAATGACACAATTGTGAAAAAGAGAAGTATCATCATTTTATGTACTGTGTGGAATCCTACGACAATATTAACACATGGTTCTCCTGCCAAAGTAGGATAGAAAGATGTCCATGGGCACAATGGACTGTAGTGAATGGATAGTGAGAACCTGAGCAATGATCCATAGAATTCTGTGTCCTCTCTTCAGTTGAATTTTACCCACCCTACAATGATTTCACCATTAGCTACTTATATGTTGTGATATTGTTGAGGCACCTGCTCAGGGTTATGTTTATTTTACAGTTAATTATGCAGTGATCCTGCATATCTGAAAAATTATTGAGCTCCTTTCCCTCTTCCCAGCTCAGGAGAGGATGTTTTTTTGTCCAGCTGTTCTCTTTTAGATAACTTTTCCACTTCTGCTGGTGCTTTGTTTCTGGAAAGATGCTCCCATAGGAAAAAAGGTTTCTGGAAGTTAGAACTTTGATGGAGAAGTCATTAAGAAGGTTCTGATGCAATCCCTAGCTGTCTGCCTGCCACCTGCTGGCCGACTGCTCTGCGGACAGTCTTGAGAATCACTCCATGCAAATGAGCGAAAGGAAGCCTAATTCCACTAAATCTCTCCAGTTGTTACTGTTTTTACTATGCTTGTATATCATCCTTTATATGGATTTCATCACAGTTGCCCCAAAATGCAGCGAACATCAGAGACATCCCCCTCTGCATTTTGGGGCTAAAGGGGGCAAACTGAAGTTCCCCAAGTCAAAATTTGGCACTCTTAGTGTGCATCAAGTACATTTACATGACAGTTAAAGCAGAGTAGGTAATGTCCTGCGTTAAATCCCACCTTGAATTACTGCACACAACCATCCTGTGCGGACCAACCTGATTACGGGCAACTGAAATCAATATTCCTCCCTTGCTAGCACAGATCTGGGATCTGAGACTGATGTGTATCTTCAGCTGGAAGGAAATCCAGGCAGGAAAACTTTGTACCCAACATCACTAGATTCAGGTTTTATTTATGCCAGTGTATTTATTTAGAAATGAAAAAGAATTTTCTTTATTTTTTAATAACTAATTATGGAATTGTTGAGGCAACAGTCAGAAATGCCATCATTAAAAGTCTCTGCTAAGGGTGTCTTATCAGAAGATCTGTTTATAGATTTTTGAAAATTATTTATCGTTCTTTAAATCAATTTGAAAGTGACTAGCACCACATAATTTTCTATTGGTACTAATTACAACTAAAGAGCAATATTAGAATGAGAGGGTTATAAACAAAGCTTGTTGAGCAGCATATTGATGTTATTTTATACAGCTTAAGTTTTGTCAAGTTAATAATGGAACTTGGAGCACATGTATAAAGAAACAGGTTGGTTAACCCTTGCTGTGCTAATAGCTGAAAACCATTTCTATTTCATTAAAAGGTACTGTGCTACATCAGTATTTATATCATTCTTTTGCTGGTGGTCAAGGAGTTAACAAACATCTGGAACAAACATCTGCCTTTTAATAGATCATGAACACATTCAAACTACTTTTATCTTGGAAGTGATTTGATATATCTGATCTACTGTGGTATAAAACTGGAGGGGCTGTCACATACAGTAACCAAGCAGTTTGAAGGGAAAACATTTCCAGCTGTACCATACAAGTTTCCAAATAACTCACAATATATTTAGTAAATGATCTTTTCATGAAAAAGGAGCTAAGCTGTATCACAGAATTAAAGGAAAGCAAATGAATATACACTAAAACTAGGATTTTGAATTTATTACTGAGTATATGACAACTGGATTTTCTGAATTATGAGCTCAGTCATCCAATTACTGAACTAAGTCCTTTTCCTTTTTGTATCTTGAGCAGTGATAAAATTTTGAGTTTGAGTGGAAGAGTTTTGTTTGATTAGTTTTTCTATTGCCAACACCAACTATACTTACTATGCTTTGGGCAGATTCCAACAGGCAACTGGCTAGATGATGGTGAATTCACCTATGCAAGGTAACAAAATCTGAGAAAAGCACAAGAGGTCCAGCACTGAAATGAGCTGAATGGTGCAGAAATATGTCAGTAGATTCACAGCACTGCAGCACTTCAATCATAGTCCAGTGAAGTTCTGGCTGTCGATCTGTGGGTTAAACACTTCAGTCTTTGATAAAGTGTCAATGAATTTTGACTTCATATTGCTTGTCCATGCACACACCTCCTTTGTCTACCAGGCATATTTACAATCTACAGTTGAGTTGCAAAACCAGTAAATGACTTTCTGTTTATCATTTAGTTTCTCACATTTGCACAATGACACACATCTGCCTGTCCCAGTCCTGCCCCTTGCCCCAGTGCTGTTGTTCAAACTTTCCCCCTTTCTCAGGTATTTCCTGCAGACCAACAGAACTCACTTGTAACTCCAACTCTCAGAGGAAAAATATCTTCAATTCAAAACTAAGGTGTCTATTACATGAGTCAAATAATTCCTCCTTAGCTATCATGACCTATTAAGCCTTGAGTTATATTATTCCTAACTTCTATTTCTGGAAACTGGAAAATATACTCACTGATTTTGTAGAAGTTTACTCCATCTTCTTCCTGCTTACTTAAGACTTCATCTTACACTTTCTTTTTCCTTTGAAAAGGGGAGGCAGCCTGTAAGCCCCTCCATGCTGGGAAATCATCTGCCACATGTACTTTTGGTTTCTGAGGCTTTGCTCTGTTAACCAGGCACTGAATGAGCTATGAAACCCCAAGGCAGCAGCTGCCATATCTAGAGAACATCCTTCTCTGGCAGACAGTAAAACAAGCATCCAAGTCCACTGGAGTAATGAAAAAACTCTTGAGCAGGTTTTGGCCCATGTCCTCAAATTAAAGTCACAGTACACTTTCCAATTTGCCTTCCACAATTATTAAGAAAGAAGCAGTATCGTATGCTGGTTCACAAGGTGAAAAGATGCACAGGGAGGAAATACTAACTCCATCTTACCTGCTGTAAAACCAGCATTTTTTACCCTTAATTCCTCACTAAAGGTAAGGAATATTCTTTCAAACAGAAGCTCTCTGTACTCTTTACACACAGAATTGACACAATCAAGGCTGGCAGAGCAAAGAGGTCTCTGTCCTCACTAGTCTGCCAACATCAAAAAGAACCTTCCGTGTTTTCCAACACTCTTCTAAAGAACAACAAAATTTATCTTCCAAGTTTATTTGTTTTCAAAACACATCATAATAACAAAAAGTAACTTAAAACTAGGCATGAAATTAAATTTCCCTGAAAAAGGAAATAAAAAGAAGTAGTGAATTTTTCAAAGGGCTCCCATTTCTGCCTGGCCTGATTTCTAAATGGTGCTTGTACCACAGATGTATTTTGCTATCTAAAATTTGGGCACAAAAAGATCTCCAGCTATTCCCAGGAACAAGCTGGCTCATGGGGCTTGTAGTGCTCCATTGTTTGACTTTCTTTTACAGCCTTGAGAAACGTTTCTCATTCATTCTCCCCCTTCTTCTTAATTATCACAGAGACATCAAAGCTAAGTCAGGTCCTTGACATTAAGGATACCTGGAGTAACAATGTTTCAGGATAAAATATTTTTTGAGAAATTAGCAATGCTGTCACAAATAGACATCTTTGACTACATTTGGAACATCTTAGAGGTACTGAGGAACTTCAAATTAAATTGCCACAAGACAAAATACTCAAATGTCTTATTGTCATTGAGAGGAACAGCAAGTCTGCCTACATAAAGCTAATGAAAAGATTGCTCAATTTATCCAAGCAGAAGTGCTTTTCAAACATTGATAGAACGTTCAGATACTCATTAAACATTGGGAGCTGCTCACAGGCAAATGGGCATAACTTTCTCCCATGGGAATAAGCAGCAGATGATCAAAGACAAGCAATGAAGAATAAAAGTGGCTAATATGACAATCAAGGATGTGGGAGGATTTGCTGAGGTAAGAAATTGTTCTCAGCGTTCTGGCAAGGGCATTGTTGTCAGGCGTTCTGCAATTTCCATTTACGGAGAGTTTTATTGCTCTTTTTTATTTCCAGAATTAACATATCAGAAGATGAAGCCTGGAGCTTTATTGTTTTTTTGCTTATTAACTACTCAAAAGCATGTGTTTCTATACCTTTTGGTTAGAGTACAAAAAAAATGAAGAATAGAATTCTATCCATCTTTCAAATTTCTTACTTCCCAGAAAAATACTTACAGGCTATCTTAGCTGATGAAATTACATAAACCCTGCTCAGATCATCAGAGATGGTGCAATGGTGAGCACCAAGTAAATTTAATTTCACAATTAATACTACACAGTGATTTTGTGATAATTTTTTCAAATGTAGCCATAAATTGTATGAACAATTTCCTCAGAATTTCAAAAATTTGAAAAATTCTGAAAGGTTATACAAAGATAAATTCAGCATTAGATATCAACAGGATAAATAAAAACAGATCACATTCAAAAATCTTGAGTGCCTTCATGGAAATGACATAGGCATGGTTATTTTCATTGTACAAAGAAAATAATCTGTAATAGTCCGAGGCTTTTTAAGAAAACTGATTTCACCAAAATCAAAAATGTGCAGGTACCAACAAACAAAGAATAAGAAGACTGAATAAGAACTATTTCAGATAATTAAAAACTGTTTAAATATAGAACCAACTGCCTCATAACTAACAATCAAGAAAGATGGCTATCTATATACAGGGGGAAAAAATGGCTCAAGAAAGAGGGAAAACAGCTTTCCATGAATAAACAGGTACATATACTCACATATAGTGAATGGCTTCAACAGTGAAAAAAGAGATGTCCACTAAAAACATGGAGGAAAAAATAAAGATTCAGTCTATGGAAATGCACCACCCTGTGATGTAAATGTGTGGATATCAGCATAGAAATACATTCCATTACTTTTGCTACATGCTGTATCTGTAAGGCACTTAACAGAGATGGTGATGCACTGCAAGTAGGAATAAAATGGAAGGTAAGAGGAGAAAAAAGAAATTGGAAATCATTGGAAACATGAGTAATAAAAGGGTGTTTTTTAAAACTGTGTTAGGAACAAAACAAGTCACAATTGTTCTTGTTTATTAGCAAACAAAAATGATTAGTTGTCAATAATGCTGTAAAAGGTAGAAGCAGTCAATAAATCTTTCTTCTGTATCTGGAAAATAAGGCAGCAGATATAGTCATACCACTTAATGATGATAACATTTATCTTTCATTCAAAAAGTAACCAAGGCTAATATTTAAATGAAACTTCTAAAGTTAGACCTTTTTAAAGCAGTAGGCCTTCATAAGCTTCAGGGCAACACCTTCAAAGAGTAGGTTTCAAGGAGAAATTTTTACTATCAACATCAATTTTGATTAACTCTTTGAACAGTACAAAAATTCAAGTGGTTTGGAAAAAAACCAAATATGCTAACATAGCAAAAAGTAAGTAGGTAGAGACCGGTCACCTGAAATCAATCCTGGGCAAAATTATGGAACAAGCAACACAACTGTTTTTTAAGCAATTAAAGAAGGACTATATAAATCAAAAGTGTTTATGGTCTTGTCAATCTAACTCAAGATCTGTGGCAATGACTTTACACACTATAAGGTTAATAAAGTTAAAGGTGCTGAGATTATAAATTTCCCTGAGGTATGCAATTCAATGCCATATAATATTTTGTTTAAGAAATTGGAAAACTAGAAATTTAATGCAATACATTAAATATATCAAAGATCAGCTAACTGACAGGTTTTAAAATTCAATTGGATGTTTTCCAAGCAGAGGCCAGAAAGGACCAAACATCTACCCAACTGTTACTGAAATCCAGAAACAAAGAAAAAAGACCATATTTAAGGAGTGAGGACTTTATCCTAGAAAGCAGCAAGTGAAAAGCCCATGCTGCTCCTGTCTACGGGTGTTGGGTAGCCACTTGATGCTACTGCATCTTCCAAAACTTCTGACAACTGTCCCATTGTCCCAAGAAGGGAGAAGAGAAGGTTAAGGGAAGCAACAGGCCAGTAAAGCTCACCTCATTTCCTGGGGAAATTATGGAGCAAATTCTCCCAAAGCCACCTCCATGCACATAAAGGACAAGAAGGGGACAGGAAAAACCATCAGGGAAGCATCAAGGTCAAATCCTGCCTAACAAACCTGGTTGTCTTCCACAATTTGGAGGACAAAAGAGGACTAGAAAGAGGACTGGGGACCTCCATTTCAGTAAAGCTAAACTCACTATAATACTCACTATTGGATAAATGATTTATAATGTGGGATCTTGAACCTTGGAGAGATTCAAAACCCAACTGGACACAGCCCATAGCAGAGCTTTGAGAAAGGAAATTGCACATCTCCAGAGCTTCTTTCCAATCTGAATTACTCAGATTCAGCTCTACAATCAACCAAGCATGAGCTCCTAATACAACATTATAGAGTCTTTAATCTTGCAGATTAAACAAAATGGGTAAAAAAGTTCACCAAATTCAGGCTAGAAATAAGGGGCAAAAATTAACAGCAATGTAACGAAAACTGTAGTGACCTTACCAGTGATAAATTTTCTAAGATGGATTCAAAAATTAAGACATTTAAGTCAGAGTACTTCCATATCTTGCATGTTCCAGAAAGCCTATGAGTTCATCACCATCCTCTTCTCCAGCCTTATAATACGTGCATTTCTGACAAAGAAGTGATGGGTTTTTTCCCCCATTCTAATTCTTAGGAGAATAATACTCTTATCCCATAGATGGAAGGAAGGAATAATAAGGGAAGGTAAAACAACTGCAGTACAAATAAACCAAGAGTAATGTTCCAGAATTCAGAATTCAAACTCTGAAACTGGTCCCAGCAGAACATTAAATCACTGCTCCAGGATGCCATCAGACGTATAAAGCTGGGTAAACTATTAGGAACTCTACAATTATAAGTATCACTTAGGGAGAAATTGTGACCAAAAGAAGTGATAGACACATCATGTTGTGCATATACAGCATTACCTCTTAAATTTTTATATGCTCATAGTGTTTAGAAAACAAATGCTTTGACCATAAAGCTACATAATAAAAATTCTTTCTACTTCATGAGACCTCATTTTTAGAAAAATATTTTTCCCTACAAGCATTTGATGTACACATCTGCTAGAGTTTATAAGTTAGAGATTTAAAAAAAAATAGTCTCTAGTAGAAAAACACACAGAATGTAGTCAGAGATTAAAACTTTGCCAGTAATGTTTATATGGACCCAAAATGACAAGATTTACAAGATTCCTTTTACAACCTTCTCCACTGAAAACAATATTTTGAAAATTTTACTTTTGATTACAATGTTATTCAATGCACTGAATTGCATGGACGCAATTTCAAAATAAAATTAATTATGATTGGTCATAGCATCACAGGCAATATGAAGAAGTTAATTACACATTCAAAGTGCTTCTGTCTTCAAATTAAAAGCAGAACTGACACCAGCATTACTTAACATAATTACATCCTTTTATTCATCAATGTTGACCAGTGTGTAAGTTAGTTCCTGCCATCATGACAGTTCCATCATAAGATTCTGTTGTGGTTTTTTTCCCCAAATAACAAATGCTAAGCCAAATGGATTTGAGGTATAAAAATCCAAGATACTGCCAGATTGTGAGAGAAGAGTGCCACAAAACCTGATGTAGCTTCAGCAGTTCACCCCTATTTGGATCTGCCCTCTCCTACACTTGACATTTAGAGACACACATTGTCCATTTTAAGCATAGGTGCCACAAGTGCCACTTAAACTTACCTTTTATCCTCTCTCTGCTATCAGCTCCTGCTTTCATTTCTGACCACCCACACAGCCTAATTGTTTGAATTTCAGTGAAACGGACATTCTGTGATGCCCACAATATATACAGTTCTTGCCATACACACTTCTGCTACTACTTTCTAAGGACTTTTCTAACACCACTTCATGACAATAGGGCCAAATATCTCCCCATCCACAGGGAAAAACAAAGAAGAGATGGGAGAAAAACAGAGGCAAAATCCCCTTCCTTACAAAAGGGAAATGATTTCCCTCTAGCAAGTCGTGAACTGGCAAACACAGGAAGCGAGAAAGCAAAAGCAAAGGTGGAAAATGTGGGCAAGAGATGTAAACATCTGGAATGCCAAAGAAAAAAACACACTTGGCATTATGCTCTAGGTCGTCATGGGAGGATGTGTGAGTACTGATGATGACCACCCACAAAACATGCCAAGTCTTCCACAGAGTAACACGCTGAGTAACGCTGCCAAATTCCAACTTCAGAAATATATTTCCATGATCGTTTTTGGATTTAGTTGGTTGGGGGTTTTTTTGTTTGTTAAGGTTTGTTTGTTTGCTTTTTGTTTGCTTGGTTCTTTGGGATTTTATTTGGTTTTTTTGTTTGTTTTGTTTTATGGGTGGGTTTTTTGGGGGGGATTTGGATTTTGTATTGCTTGTTTGTTTTGTTTTGTTTTTACAAGGCTTTTTTTTGTTTTGAGTTTTTTATTTTCCTAGATTTTGTCTTCTGCCCTACTTGTAGAAAAATAGCTAAGCCAACAAATAGAGAACATCTTCTACATAACTACTATTGGATTTTCCTGACTATCATGCACACGGAATAACAGTTACTATGTAGTTAAAATTCCTGAGCTAATAGGTTATGAGCCTGACAGTGATCCTACATTCTGGTGTGAGGATATAAAATGCTGTAAAGAAAGACGAAGTAAAAAAGGGGCTTGTAAATATATTAAGAGCAATAAAAGGGAACGGAACAGGAGGGAAGGCGCGGGAAGGGAAGG
>VXAC01001976.1:0-13661 GCA_013399225.1 Rhipidura dahli
TTTTTCTTCTTGATGCTGTCTCAAGCTAAATAAACTCAGTTCCTCCGAGCCCAAAAGCAGCAGGGATATTTTGCCTTTGGTGTCACTAATTAGCCTCCCACGGAAGCTGAGAGCAGGGGAAAGGGAGCTAACGAGAGGGTTTGTGCAGCCTTGCAGGACTCTGAGCACATTGTACAGGATGGGAGGGAAAAAAATTGCTTATTCTGAGCCCCAAACTCTGCGAAACCGCTTCATTTTCGGAGTTCCCCGCGCTCCGAAATGCGGGCTGGATAATTTCTGCAAATTAAATTATTTGAGTTCGGAGCCCGTGGCCGCTCTGATCAAATCTGTGTAAATAACATTGTCCCCAGCCTGTGCTGTCACCTCTGAAATGCTCTCTGGATCGCAGCCGAGCTCTGTCTTTTCTTGTGGTGGAGTCAGGGTGGTGCTGGATTTCGGAGCTTTTTGCATTTTATTGCTTTTGATTTTGTTCAGGGTTGTTTTTTGTTTTTGTTTTTATTTTTTTTTTTTTTTAATTTAAATTTGTTTTTAGGTTTGGTTTTCTGGGTTTTTTTTTAGTCTGTTTTGACTCTGACAGTTTTTAAAGGTGAGGCTCATTTTTGTGAGGTTAAGAAGAAGGAGAGAGTAAAAGGTACCGTATCTTTCTTCTTAATTGTTTGGCTTAAGTCTGAAAACATCCGAAAAACACCCTTAAAATGATCTTAGGAGTAACAGTCGCTTAATTAATAAAAAAATAGTAACAGATTTAGCTTACCCTCTTTATGGACTTAACTCCAGGAAATTAGGCATCCACTCTGTCTCCTCTGCAATAATCAGTTTCTTATCTACCAGATATGAAACGACCAAATACATCTGACATCGTTTGCATCCTTTAACTCAGGAACAATTGCTCCAAAAATGAAAAAAAAATATTAAAAAAAAAAAAAAAATGAAGCACTGCTACAGCTCAGAGCATCTTTGACTTAAAACCCTTTAACTCCCCCGTTTATTCCCACCCCAGCTCAGCTTAATTTCCTTTTATTGTGGCGTTGGGCTGGAAATCTACAGTGCCGTGCCTAATTGTGCTGCTATTCCCCATTAATAACCCGGGACTCCGCATCCCAGCGAGCCAGGGGCGCGCAGGGAAAGGCAGAAACCAGACGCAATTATTTGTTGCTGGCTAAGTTCCTGTACGTGACCCAGGTGCTGGAGGACTATTTGCATGTGTTCCTCACCTTTGTTCACCCAGACACATGGGGATCTGGAGCTCTTGCTGACTAATTGATAGTTGTGGTAACTGCTATAGGCTCCTTAGGTTGGGAATGCGTGCAGACGTGGGGCTCCATCCAAACATTAAGGAACACACACACTCTCCCTTTACTTCCACGGGCAGAAAGTCTTCCTACTATTAGAGGTGTGCGATGGAGATAGCAGGACATAAAACAGAAGCGAGAGAGGCACAGGGAGAGAGAGAGAGAGACAGAGACAGAGAGATGGCATGCAGCATATATACCCCTACAAATAGTTCTAAAATGCGTTTGCAAATGCAGGAGTCTTCAGAACCATCCAACAGTTCAGCACAACCCTTTTTATCTCTTCTCTGCGGGACGTCTCCATCCAGATTACTCGAAAAAAAGCGGAAAAGGTGAGAGCTCTGCCATCTTAGCTCTGAATTCATCTGATTTCCCCCCCTTTTTTTTNTGCGTTTGGCGCTGCCCTCATGTCAAAAGCTTGGTTTTCTTAGGAAAGACTTTTGTGTTGGTGGTTTTTTTTTCTTGGTTTTTTTTTTTGGTTGTTTTTTTGCCCAGCAAAAAATAGAGGCAGCTGCAAAGTGAACAGTGAGCTATTTAGCCACAAGGTAAAAATTTCCTGTTGCTATTTGGATACTGATGCTTTTCAATTTTAAAGGTGTGTGTGTGGGGGGGAGGAAGCATGACTGAAAGCATTTCTCTAGCTGTCCACTCATCCATCCATCCATCCATCCATCCATCTCTATTTTTTCTTTCAAAGCAATCGAAAGCGGGTTTTAGAAAAGGCCAGGGGAGGCTGTTTGCAAGTTGGTTTTATTTGGGGGAAAAAAGAAAAAAATTCTCTCAGTGCAGGATGAGGTTTGTGTTTCAGCTGATTGAATCTTGTGCTGGGAGATGAAGGGGGGATGAGTGTCCTGCTCGTGCCAGAAAGTGCTGCTTTCTCAGGGCACCTCAGAGTAAAATCTTGTCACAATTTCTTCCTTTGGTGGAGGGGGGAAAAATAAAAATTACTACAGACAGGAGTTTACTCAACGTGTAAGCTTTGGTTTGATTGTCTCGTGTGCACAGGCCGACTCTGCCCACGTTCAAAACTTCAGGGAGGCTACAAAGTCGTGGCCTCAAAAGTTTGGGGTTTTTTTTTTTTTTGTTTTACTGCGTTTGAGATGGAATTGCTGAGAGGAGAAAACAATTTCTGAAAACGGGGCTGCCCAGAAGAGTGCAAACATATTTATGTGCTCAAGTCGTAAATATTCTACTCGTTTCACTCCCTGTCTTTTTTTCTTTCTTGCCTTAAATAATCTACCAAAGTGAAAGAGAAGCAACTGCAGTTTGCTTTGTGCTTTTAACTCTTTCTGTAAATTTGAGCATCATCCTTTCAATCCTTCAATTTATCCCGAGTGGACAGGATATTTAACAGTCTGGGGGTTTCATTTTTGCAAGCCTGTTGTGATGTTATTTTGGCTGAGCTGGTGCATGATCAGAAATTATTAAAAGCAAACACTGCAGACCGTTCCAATCTGTGCTGCTTGAGGCTGAATATCTGAGCCACTGCAAATGCCTCGTGCTATTTTCTCCTGTCTAATAATACCAGGCTTGCACAGATGTAAATATGGTTAAAGTCTTAAAGAAGCTTGCAGAGAAATACTCCTCCAACTGCTGGGTCCTTGGGCTCCTGGTTTCGGCCGTATTTCTGGATATCGAGCTGGCTGAGCCTCCCAGATGAGAGGTTTTGGTGGGAATTTAGAAAGGGGGGGCAGATATTTCACCTGGATTCCCTCTTAACTCTCAGGATGCCGAAACAGAAGTGATTTGAGGACCCAATTCTCCCAGCCCATCCTGCAGGCAACTGGCTTTGCCTTTTCTCCCCCGTGCTGGTGTTTTTTACACACATTTATTGTCCTGCACTGCCAAGTTCTAGGTCAAGTATGTGCCCGTGTGGAAGATCCTTTCGGTTGGAAACTTTTTTTTTTTTTTGAAGAAATGATGAAAGAACTCTGGCCTTGTTTTAAATCAAGCTCTGAATGCAGCTGAGGCCACCCTGGGAGCACAATGTTTAATTTCCATTCGACATCTGCCTTATATTTCCCCCTGCAGCCCGGGCTCTGCGTGGAAGGAGCACTTATCTCTGAGAAAAAAGTTTGGCATCTCTTTTGTCAGAGGTTGTAATTTCTGTTCTCTCAATCTGGGCTGTCATTTTGTAAAAATCTTTTGTCACCGGAGCTGAATGGAAAACCTGGAATGTGCAAGAGATTAAAGAAATGGGGGAAGAGGATTCAAATGTGTGGAGCAATCCTGTGTAGAGCTTCACTCTCTGAGACAGATGGTGCCTAATCCTGATTTTTCCTTATTCCAGTGTAAATTCCGAGCTGTCCCGCTGAATCCACGGCTGAATACTGATGAATCAGGAGCAGGCCTGGCTCGTTTCTTTGCTTTTTCAGGCTGTGGGTTTATCTGGCAGAGCTTTCTGCCTGCCCAGCTCAGGTTTGGCACTCCTGGTGAGAGGTGCCCCCTGAGTGACTCCAGCCCACGGGGCAAACCCTCCTCACTCCTCCTCTGGCAGTGCCAGCTCTCTGACCTTCCAGGACCTGGCAATAAAGATTTGAGTCACTTGAGGTGTTTTATTTAGGTAGGTCTGGGTGGGGGAATCTTAGAGCTCAGGGGGGAGTTTGGTGTGTCTGGGCACTCCAGAGTGGCAGGGGAATGTGGTGGTGGTGGCTGAGATGTCAGCTTTGCCAGGGGGGGAAAAAAGAAGTTTATTCAGAGTAAAGGCAGAAACATTTGGCCCCACAGGTGAATTTTGCTGCAAAAAAAAAAGGGTGATTCAGGGGCAGAGGTGTTCCAGCCTGAACTGTTTCAGGTGGAGAAGGGAAAACTTCACTCTCTGTTTAATTTTTTAAAATGAATTTTACCTCCTTATTAATCCAAACAACTTGTGTTTGTGTTGCTTTTAATCTAAGAATATAAAAGTGATTTTTTTTCCCCCAGATTCTGTTCTGTTATCTGAAGTTGGAAGTGCTCTGTGTGGTGTCAGCTCAAGTCCCAGGCACCCATTTCACCTTTCCTTGGGGGATTTCAGTGAGCAACCCTTCCAGCTCTGTTCTACAAAGAAATAAATCTCTTTCTCTTTTTCTTTTCCCTCTCATAGGAGTAACTTCAGTGGGAATTGCTCATGAACAAGAGAAAGGAACACCTGGATTGTTCTGGAGCTGGGAGTCAGGGCCAGGAATCTCCAGGAAAGGCAGGAGAAGAGGATCTCACCTCTGCAGAGGCTCCTTCACTCCTGGAGGTTCAGGCAAGTACCTCTTCCTCTGCTTGGAGCTTCCCTGGTCAGTCCTTACAAGTTCTCACCTGCAGAAACTGCCTCGGGAAAGTTTTATTCCATCTGAATTGGGTGAGATTTTGGGCTGTTAATGAGGGTTCTTGTACCCTGCCAGTGGCCAGTGTGCCCCTGCACACCTGGGGAGGCTTTGGAGAGTCCAAAATGCAACAGGAGCTACCCCGGTGAGCTGTGTCAGGAAAAGCTGAGCCCTCGGATTAGGAACCTTTTGCTAATCCCAAATCCAGATCCTGTTACCATTTTAAATCACTTTATGGGCAACTCTCTGCCTTTCCAGGCTGTTTGGGTTTTTCAAACCCCCAGGACCAAACCACTGCAGTGAATTTTGTGTCCAGGCAGGCTCTGCAAGCCATGGGCAGCACCTTCCCAGGGGATTGACACTGGTTTCCTTCTTCTTGTTCATGGAATTCACCACTTGATAGCAGCAAAGCTTGCCAGGTAGAAAAGGGATTCTTTGGAAGTGGAAGGGTCTGGAATAAGGCATGAAAGAGCTCATTTTCCTTGTGGGAAAGGCTGCTTGGAGAGACTCATTGATGGGAAGCTGGGGGAGAAGTGTGGAGTGGAAAAACAGCCAGGTTAGAGTTCTCCTAATGGGTGAGATGGTTGGCTTTGAGGAAATCAGGGTAAATGTGGGGTTAAATCTGAGGGCTGGAAAGGTTCTGAGGGCAGGGCCAGGCCCTGGTCTGATGGGAGCTGTCCCAGTGGAAGTTCTTGTGTGGGAATCTCAGGGGTCCGTCCTGCTTGGGCTGGGCTTCCCTGAGGTTCAGGCAGTTGTGTGCTGGTGGATTTCGTTCTTCTTTATGCAAAATGTGTGCCAGAGTTTAACCAAACCAGAGCTTTGAAAGTGAGCACAGCAGAAAACTCCCATGTGATGGTATTGGCAAGGAAGAGAAAAAAGAATTTTTTAAATGATTGTTGCTTTTATTCCAGCTCAGGTCAATTGCTCTGATTTGGTGTTGAGTCAGAAGAGCCTCGTGGGCTCAAACCTTTCTTAATTCACATTTCAGGGCATCATTTCCCTTTGCCACAAGGGGATTCGGGTGGGAAAACGATCTGTGGTACAACTTCAGTTTTATTTGTACACCTGCAATCTGCTCCACCCCTTTCTTCAACCTGTGCATGGAATTCCCACTTTTATCGACAGGAACCTGTTTTCCTGAGCCAGGGTGGTCGGTGTGGAACTGTTGGGCATGTCCTGAAAGTTGTGGGTGTTGTTTTGTTCCTTTACATTTATTTTGACTACGAAGAACTCAACCTGGGTGTGAGTTAGAGGCTGAAAAAGGGAATTTCACAGGTTGTGTTTCCACCCGTTCCTTTGCTTTTCCAACCATTTTTTGTCCATGGTTTGAGGAGGGACACTCGGGTCTGGTGTCACTTTGTAGGGCCTGGTCTACTTTTTCAGTTGCTGCAGGACTTGGAGTCACCTGGAGAGTTTTGGATGGGATATTGGGAAGGAATTCCTGGCTGGGAGGGTGCCCAGAGCAGCTGTGGCTGCCCCTGGATCCCTGGCAGTGCCCAAGGACGGGGCTTGGAGCAGCCTGGGACGGTGGGAGGTGTCCCTGCCCTTGGGATGGGATGAGCTTTAAGGTCCCTTCCAACCCAAAGCATTCCATGAGTTCTGCAAGGGGAAGAGACCTGGTCAGACCTTTATCAAAGTTAAAACCAGCTCTGCCCTGTTGGGGTTTTTCCATCCCTCTCAGGTTTTCTTTAGCTCCTCCAGCTTCCTCAGACCCCCAGAGGAACGAGGGGAAGGAGCTCCAGATAATATTTGGGGTAAGGTTACCCTGACCACAGGTGGCTCCTGAGGAACGTGCCAGGGATCTCTCAGTGCTGGCAGAGCAAGAAACCACTTCCAAGCCATGTTCTCCTTCCTCCAGGCTTCACCCCAGGCTTTGTTTCTGGTTCTCTCCCCCCCGTTCTGCTGCTGATAACCACCCTGATTCCCATCTCAGGCTCATCTTCCTGCCTGGGTGTAGAAAACCCTGCCAAGTCACCACCTTTCCAAGGTGCAAATCCCTCCTAAAGCCTCCTTTCTCCAGCACTGACCACATGAAATGGTTTATTCCTCTCAAATACTGGGTGTTTGTCAGGGCTGTGCAGAGATGAGGCAGCTCTGAATGAACTGGGTGCTGTTTTCATTGTGACCGTGGTTCTTTTCTCCTCATTTCTGGTTTTGTTGTGAAATAAACTCGAGTTAAGGCATCAGGGAAGGTGATTTTAGTTATTCTTGGGATGCCTTTTGGAGTTCTGTCTAAATAATGGGTGATGTTAAAACAAAAAATGAAATTGGTTCAGGTGCGAGCTACAGCTCAGGAAAAAAACCACCCAGATGGTTGGAAAATTCAGGAATGGGGAGGGAAAAATCAAATGCTGGTGGTGATTACCCAGAGCAGCTGCCCTGGAGGGAGGTGACCCTGGAATTAGATGGTTTTTCAGGTTCTTTCCCACCTTTCAGTGATTCCATGAACACCAGTGGAGGGATTCTCTCTTGCTGGAATCCTCAGGGTGGGTGAGGATTGGGATAAAACCCCAAATACTTTGGTTTGATGGCAGGAGGTGGCACCAGAGACCTCCTGAGGTCCTTTCCGACCTGATTGGGCTCAGAACCTTGGGTGGAGTCACAGAGCTGATTAAATAATTCCCTTTTTTTTCTTTTTGGACAGTCCTCCTGCATTCAAAGGTCCTGAAATCTGCAAATGCCCCTCTGCTGCTTGTCAGATAAATATGCATTTTTCTATTTGCATAGGTTCTCTCTTAATAGGATTGCTTTCTTTTCAGTTACTGCTGATGTTCCCTCTTCGAATTATTGGGCAACAAATAATAACAATAATAATAGTGATAATAATAATAATGATATAGAGATAAGAATATCAGGTAGAAGAAATGTTCTACCAAACCCTAAATGGCTCAGACTCTCTGGTGTCCATCCTGCAGGACAAGCTGTCGGTTCTGTGGCTCTTCCAGGAAGAAACTTCCCCAAACTTTCTCTTACCCTGATGGATTTTAGCCATTCCTACTAAAATCCCAACATCTGGAGCTGCAGAAAAAGCTTTCTGCCCATTTGGGGTTTTTTTTGGCTGGTGGGATTATTGCTCTGTTTCCACACGCAGTGATGGGGAAGGAGGGATCCCAAAATGAGATAACACCATTCAGGTTGTCCTTTTGTTTATTTTTTAAATTGTGACTTGTAGACATCAGGCAACTCAGTCTTGGCTGTTCAGATTCTTGGTGCAAAATCCTTGGAGGTTTGGCTTTCTGGGAGAATTCCACTGAGCAATTATCAGCCCTCAGAGGCTTTAGGAGCTTTAGGAAACAGGTCTGGATCATGGAACATTTCTTCCTTGTAAGACCCACCCTTAGAATATATTTATAACCTTTTTATTCTTTTTTTTTATTTCAATTTTTATTTTACACCTGTAGAGGCTGTGAGCAAGGAGAAAAGATCTGCCAGTGTTTAGCAGTGGATTCAGTCTCAGATAAAATCTAAGCCCTTAATTTAAAGCAAAAGCTGATGAGGAGCTTTTCACTAAGACATTTTTTCTGCTGGAAACCATAATAGCTCCCTAAGTTAAATCCTGGGAGAGGGGTTTTTTTTATATCTCCTTGCAAAGAAAAGGAGAAAGGATTTGGTTGTGCTGAAGTTTTCAAAATTGCTGCCAGAAGCACAAATGCTTGTGTGTCATCTCACGTGATTTGGGAGGATCCCAGAGCTCTGTGAACTTTCCAGTTTTTGTAGGTGAAGTGGGTGTGAAGGGGAAAATGCAACCAGGAGACAGAGAATGGAAGGAATTGGATGGAAGGCAGTAATTAATCCAGTTTATAGTTGAATTGGGTAATTAATAAAATCGTGGGTAATGAAAGTAGCTGGAGTTGAGTGTTCAGAGCCAGTGGTTGGTGGATGTTTAATTTGTGTTCCATGAGGTGATGGAGAAATTGAAACCTTTGTAAAGGATCTTTTGGGATCTTTTGGGATCTTTTGGGCCCTTTTGGGCTTTTTTGGGCCATCTGGTCTGGGGAGAGTGTTCAGAGCAGCTCAGACCAGGGGCTGGCTGACAAACCCTCGTTGTCCTGAGGTTTAAACTGAACTTGTTGTGGCTGCAGATGACAGGCTGAGCTTCCCAGAAGCCTTGTTGTCCTTTCAGAGTGTGCTTCATCAACCAGGCTGTGATTAATTGCAGCAGGGCTGCTCTTAATTTGAAACAGAATCACAGGCTGAGCTTTCCCTCGATGTACAGATCACATGTGGGCTGGCTGTGCTGATTTGGAAAAAAAAAAATCTATTTACCATAGATATTATTCTATATTATAATGGTATGAATATCTCTATCAAAGATATCTATTTATATCTGTTTATCTATTCAATCAATACGTATTTCTCCATGTAAATGAAGATTTGCTCTCTGATTCAGCCACAATCTCCCCAACACTTTTGCCACACGTGTCAGTGCTCGTGAGGAGGCTCCAGCTGAGGTCACAGCAGCTCCAGGGAGCTCAGCTGGTTGTGGCACCCACTGGAATGTGCCTGGTGTGTGTCCCCTTCTCCTGGCAGTGCTGCTGAGCTGGGTCCTGCCCTTTCCTGCAGCCACACAGGAACAGGAATCTGTGGCTGGTCTCCCCTCCAGCCTCCCCAGGGAGCAGATTTGCTGCCTGGCCAGCTGGGTCTGGCTCCTGAGCTCAGCTCTGCTGCCTGGGGGGGTCTGAGATGGTGAGAACAGACTGGGAATGGGTTGGTTGGGATGCTCAGAGCAGGGCTGGTGTGCATGCAGAGGTTAATTATGCCAGGTTAATTACGTTAATTAGCTCTGTCCATGGAGCAGTGCTGAGCAGGGAGGGCACCTGTCCCTCTGTGGGGTCACACCCTGAGTGCTGTGTCCAGTTCTGGCCCCTCGCTGCAAACAGGACATGGAGGGGCTGGACCATGTCCAGGGAAGGGTCTGGAGCCCCAGGAGGGGCTGAGGGAGCTGGAAAGGGGCTCAGCCTGGAGCAAAGGAGGCTCAGGGGGGACCTTGTGGCTCTGCACAGCTCCCTGACAGGAGGGGGCTCAGGGGGGGTCGGGCTCTGCTGGCAGGGAACAGGGACAGGAGGAGAGGGAACGGCCTCAGGCTGGGCCAGGGGAGGGGCAGGGTGGGCAGCAGCAGGAATTTCCCCATGGACAGGGTTGTTAAATATTGGATGGGGCTGCCCAGGGAGGTTTGGAGTCCCCATCCCTGGAGGTGTCCAAGGAAGGGCTGGAGGTGGCACTGAGTGCTCTGGGCTGGGGACAAGCTGGGGATGGGGCACAGCTGGGACTGGATGATCTTGGAGATCTTTTCTGACCTAAATGATTCTGTGCATCACTGGAGTGGCCAAATCCCAGAGGAACTGGCCCAGTCCTGGCTCTTAGACTTGGAAGCTGCAGCAGAGGCTGGAAGGAATGGTTGGTTTATCTGTGCAGGTCCTGGGAGAGGCCCTGGGACAGCTGGACAAGGCAACTCTGACAAACCAACAAAATAAAATGCCCCGGGCTGCACACTTGGAGATAAAAAGCTTATGAACTGCTGGAATAATTTCATTCCTGGGACATTCCAGGCTGGTTTTAAGAGGAGGTGACTTCAGGCATCTCTCCACCCTAAAGATGGGCACTGATTGTGATGCTCATTGGATTTATTACACAAGGAATAGAAACAATAACCCTGATTCTCATCTCTCGCTGCTGTGTCCCCCACTGTAACACCAGTTCAGTTCACTGGGATGCTTCACCACGGGCTCTGGAACAGGGATATTGCAGTGGCTGCAAGGCAGTGTAGGATTTTATGGAAAACTATGGAATTACTGTAAGTTGTGAATCGGTTCTTGGTGATTTCTGTATGGATTTCAGTGAGGTCCAAAGCTTGGGAAGTGATTCTGGCTTTAGGAAAAGACTGACAGGCACTGGCAGCACGTGCAAACCAGAAACACAGACGGGGAAATTTGTGTCAGGATCTCTGTCAGGTGCAATTTAAGCTGGGAAGTTTAAATGGAATGAAATAGTTTGTGGGGAAAATTCACAATTCACGAGGATGCTGGACTGGAAGCTGATTCCACAGCCAGCCAGCTGGTGGGAGCCTTTCAGGGAGCTCCAATGGATTTTTGGGTCAGACTCCTCCCAACATGTGGATTATCCTACCTTGATTTGTTGCCAGCAAGGTTTTCACCCCAAACAAGAAGCTGCTGGCAGAACTCAGCTCCTGAACGGTACCAAGGGAGCTCCCTGGTGCAGCCTCATCATTTCAAAACTCACCAGACTCCTGGTCATTCTCCTGAGCAAGGTGCTCCTGTGTTCTGCACCGTGGCTGCTCCCAGCCTGGCTGGGCTGTGCCAGGAGAGGCCCTGACAGGTCAGCACCTTTCCCTTCCTAAGGAGTTTTCCTCGAGAGTTGAGCCACATTCTGGTTTAGTCCGAGGGACAGGAGGAGCTTCAGGAGCACCTCAGCCTGTGCCCTGAGTCAGTGTGGTCCCAACAGATGGAGGGGTAGCTCCCTGAACACCCAACTGAAATGGAGAAGGACTTTGTTATTATTTTATTGAGTTTACTGAGTGTGGTGAGCCTGGGGATGGGGCTGGTTTGAGCCAAAGCCCCTGAGTACCATAAATGTCCTTCCTTCCCCTTTAGTTTCTTCTCCTGCTCCTCTGGTTCCCCTTGGCTCAGGATCTTCCATATTCTTCAGAATTAAGAATTAGCCTTGTTGATTTGTTTATAGATTAGTGCAGCCTGGCTTTAAAGTAGGAGAAGGAACCAAAAAAGCAGAATTTGCTCTTCATCAACTTGAATATCTCTTCCTGTGCTCTGATAACCAGAACAGGAGATATGGATACAACATATTATTTAGGATATAATTAATATGCTTGTTTTAAAAACCTGAAGATTTTGAAAAAAAAGCCTTGGCTAATTGATAATTAGGCTATTTTTGCAGTCATTTTATGGTTAAAAGTAGGGTAGAAATGTGTTTGTTATTCCCTGGCTGTGGTCTCAGCATTGATCCAGGAGCTCTGTGCTTGTTGCCAAGGCCTGGGATTGGAGCAGCTGGAATTTGGATGTGGTGGCACTGCAGTGTCCCTTCCCTGCAGCCACAGGTGAATTCCTGAGAGCAGCAATTTGGAGAAGAGATTCAGGAACCTGTCCTTAAAAACGACACAGCTCAGATGATGGCATTATTTGGAGGCAATTAATTCCCATGGCTTTCAAAGTCCTTTATTCTTTGTTGATGCTGAGCTGAGTAAATCACTCCTTGGCTGAGTAAATCACCCCCTGGTTGAGTAAATCACCCCCTGGTTGTACTTGGTGCCTCCTACACATGTAGGAACAGAAATAAAAAGCCTTGGGTGGTTATGGGATGGGTCACAGGGACTGTGGGATCATTTTGCAGGTCCCCTTCATTCCCTGTGGTGTTTTGTTCAGGCAGAAGGCTGCAGCCTCCCCTGTCCCCGCTCCTGGGTGTCTGCCCAGTCCTCCTGCCCGGTTGTCCTGTTTTAATTTGGTTGGGGGCTCCTCCTGACGAGCTCTTCTCCATGCACAGCATCCTGAGCTGGCTGTAAACTGGGATTTATCCCAGCTTCAGGTGCCCAGAGGCAAAACCTTCAAGGTCAGCGGCTCAGAGTGGCACAAGAAGCTCCTGCTGCACCCAGAGACCACAGCAGAGCATCCATGAGCCACTTTGGCTTTTCTCCAGGAACAAAACCATCAGTGGAGATTTTAAAGACAAAAAGTTACCAAAATTCCCCTGCACAAAGAGTCCATGGAAGGGAAAGACCCCTTTACCCTGCACTGCTCACTTCCCACCTTGCTGCTCGGGGCTCAGGGACCTGCAGCTGCCTGAGGATGATATTTCCCTGACATGATATTTCCCTCTGCTTAAGAGGCAGAGAGAGAGGGGTTACCCACCCTGCCAGGCCTCCAGGTCACCTCTATTTGCACGTTTGGAGCTCCTTTATTTGCTGTGGTTGTTATTTTGGGTCGGCGCTGCCTTTTTTACGTTTCCCCCGTGGCAATTCCTGGATAAACGGGAGGCACTGCAGCGCCTGTGGGAACGAGCAGATCCTGAAATCCACACTCCTCGTGTGTTGGGGACCTGGGGGAGAGAGGGAAGGAGTTGGGCCCACAATATTATGTCAGAAAACAGCAACCAGCCCGGCCCTACAGCAGCTGTAATGGCCATAACAGGATAAGTGCGAGGCAGAACCAGCGGGGTGTAATGGGCACTCAGCTGCCTCTGAGATGGGACCTCTGTTATTTACCTGGACAGAAGGGAGCTGGGAAACCAGGCCAGTGTGGGGACAGAGTGAGTGCTCCAGGAGGAGGCTGTGGCTGAAGTGAAAACGCAGCAATCCGGGGTGTTATATCATAAATAATAACAATAATATCCGTGCTCCGGACCTGGAATGCTTCGGAGAGCTGCTGGGGCCTCTTTGGGGTTGGATTTCCTAATTCCTTCTCTCCTCCCTGCCTCTCTAAAAGCCTCTGCGTGGTGTTTTGTGCTTTATTATGTCTGGAATGGAGAGCAGCTTTCATCTGCCTTCCTCCAGCCAAAAAGCCCTGGGTTTTAGCTGCTTGTAGGGCAGCGAAGTGTGGATGGGTGAGCAAGGCTGGCTGTGCTATTTCCCATCCCTGGAATGCCCAGGGCCAGCTTGGAGCAATCTGGGACACTGGAAGAGCTCCATGGCTGGGGTGGGATGAGGTGAGGTTGAAAAGATTGAAGGTCCCTTCCAACCCAAACCAGTCTGGGACGGGGAAGCAGGAAATGAAACGGGGGAAATCCCAACCCTCCCTTCCTTCTCCATCCCACACACCCCAGCTCCCACAGCAGGGATTTTGCTGCAGGTCACAGAAACCTGGGTTTGCTGTTGGAGTGTAGAACCTTCCAGGCCAAGACATGACTTTCTGGCACTCATGACCACACTTAAGGTGGGTTTTCTCTGCCACTCTTTGATGTAGGCTCAGCTTTGCTGGTGGCTTTGTGGCTTATCTACATCCCTAATTTCACTTTTCGCTTCCTTGCTGACTTGGGTGAAGATCCTCCTGCTTAAGTGATGAGTCACTTTTGCTCAGATGAAAATTTGCATTTTTTTTCTTTTTTTTTT
>VXAC01001976.1:13701-23803 GCA_013399225.1 Rhipidura dahli
TTTCTCAGGGGCACTTTAGGACCAGGTTAAATGAACCATTGAGCTGATTGAGACAGGGAGGTGCCAGGGGAAGTGGCGATGTGTGCTCTGCTATTTTGTTCCTCTGTTCTTCTGGTTGCTTTTCTTTAATTCCTTCAATGTCCCCATTGCTGGGTGCTGCCTCCCTCTGCATTGCCTCCCTTTCCTGGATTCCTTGGGCTGAACTGGTTGGAATTCATGGATGGATTTGAAATGGTTGTTTTCCCCATGGTGCTGTGCCATCCAACAGTAAAATCCATGTTATGATCCCAGGAATTGTCAAGATGGACTGAACAGTTGAGCATGCACAGAGAGATGCACACAGGAGTCTTAGGAATGAAAGATGTGGAGTTAAAAAGTAGAATATGAAACTTTTAGATATTTTTGTAGATTTTTCTCAATTGGAGTAAGTGGTTTTTAGGAGGAAAATCTAGTTTTAAAAAAATCACAAAGGATGAAACATAATGAATTTTAGAATGTTTCCAAAGGTTCAGGGAATCTTTCCACACCTTTCTGAGATTTATTGTGGGAAAATTCAATTGTTTATTTTGTTTCCCATGATGTGCTGGAGTACAGGTGGTCACACAAGTCACAGAGGGGCCATGACCTGACTCTGAATCTGAAATAAGGAGGGGAGATTTGCTCTTATCCTGATTATAATCCCAAAAAGATAATGCTCTCACCTGCCAGTTTGGAATGAGAGCTTGAAATAACTGAACCATTTTGTGTGAAGATGATGTAAAACCATCCTCAGGCCTGAACAAAGGGAAGGACCTGTGGAAATATCACTTATTAGGAGTCTGATGCTTTCCAGTTGCCATTAATTCTGAGTAAATGGTGTATTAATAATTGGGTTAAACCCATTCTTATCAGGGAAATGTAGGTTCTTGCCTGGCCTATTTCCTGCAATGTCAGGGGCTGCCCTATTTTGCAGGTGTGTTCCTCTCACAGGATGCACAAATCCCGTCCCACCCCAGGGAAGCTGAGGCAGTGCGGGGAGAGGCGGCCTCAAAAAGGCTCAGCAAGGCACGATGGCGTTTTAGGGACTCGGAGGAGGAGCCTCCTGAATTTTAGGCTCAAATTCCTCGTTTGTGCTTGCAGCATGTGGCTTGTCCCTGGTTATGGATGGATAATTCGGGTGGGGATGGGTGCGCCGGGAGAAACGGGCACCGAGGAGCTGGAAGGGGCTCTGATGGTGAGGGGGGGTTTGGGAAGCGGGGTTTGGTGTCAAACAGCCTCCCTGCGTGGGCTCTCCCCGTGTGCGCTTCCCAGAACCTCTCCTCGCTCTCCTCGCATCTTTCGGTCTCTAACAAAAGCCGGGACCGCGCACATCCCCCGCCCCGACCCCAAACTGGAGCAGCCTCCCAAAGCCATTTCCCCGCCGCCGCCGAGGTGTCACACGGGGGGTTTCCATCAGCCCGAGCCCTCTTTAACCGCATTTGCAGCGATTTGCTTCAGCGGGGAGGAAGGCGCGGGGTTCTTTAGCATTATCGATCCCTCCCGACCGATGGGGAGCGGGGGCTGCCTTTGACCCTGGCACCTCGCCGGGGCAGACCGGCCCCTCGTGTGATGCTGCCCGGCTTTGTCCTTGCTCCCAGTCAATTCCTGTTGCGCTCAGCAGATGGCTTTTGTTCCTGACAAAGATTGCTCATCCGATTGTCCGGGGTTAGCGGGGGTGCCCCCCATCCCCGCCCGGGGTCCCGGGGCCCGGCCCTTCCCAGCCAGACTCTCCCCCCTCCTTCCCCCAGTCTGGGAACACCAGAAGGAGCCTGCTTTGCTTTGGCTTTTTTCTTTTTTTTTTTTTAGTCCTCCTCCTTCTCCCCAGGGGCTGGATTATTTCTGAAGCTGGTTTCTTTCTTCTGTGAAAGTAAAGACAGGGAAAATAGATTTCATTTTTTTTTTCATAGGGTTTCTTGGGCAACACCTGGGTCCCACCTTAGCTAAATCAGCATCAATCCCTCCTCGGTTTTGATGCAAATCTGGCCCACAACATCTAAATAAATTGGGTTTTTTTGGGGGGGATTTTTTTTTTCTATTTGCTGCATGGTAATGCATCAACCTGCCAGAAAGGATGGGGGAAAAATTTAGGGACAATGACAAAGATTTGTGTGGCAGCCTCCAGGATTTGGGTGCCTGATCCACTTCTCTCTGGTGCCAGAATCTGCTGAAATCAGCATTCAAATCCAAAAATGACAAATCCCTGTAACCTGGGCATTGCAGAGCTTTGGGGGCCTTTAGGGCATTGAGGGGTGCACTGCTACAAGTGAGAATTTGGGGATGCTGGAAAAGCAGGGATCTGGCAGCTGCAGGGTGCCCTGGAATTGTCTGAGTGTGGAAAATGGGTGTAGGGGCAGGTGCTGGGCAGCAGAGAGGGAAGGATGACTTGTGAGGCTGCAGCCTGGGGTTAGGGAAAGCTGATGAATTCTTAATTGTATCCTAATGACTTCAGTTCAAGGTTTTCCCTTGAATTCCAAGATTTTGGCTCCAGCAGTATAATTTGAGACTTTTGCTCCTTGTGGGGTAAATGAAATCCAGGCCAGTCCAAGGATTGGGTTGTCCCCCACGTGAGGAAGGACTGGGAAAGTTTCTGCCCAGTTCTTTCTGTTTGCTGCGCTGCCTTTTCTCTCTCCAAAATTAAAGAAAAGAAGAATGGATGTGATTTCTGTGCCAGGCTGTTTGTCAGCATTTTGCTACTTCCTTGGAACTTTACTCATGGAACCTGAATCAGGTCCACAAGAGCTGCTCTGAGGCCCATTATTTTCCATTATTATTCCTTTCTGTTCCAGTATTACTTTTTCTCAGGAACTACATTTGTTTTTTTCTTTTTCATTTAGCGTGGTTTCACTTAAACCCACACTTTTCCTCCTAAAACCACCATAAATTACTCTGTTCCCACCTCGCCTCACTGACTGCAGCTTTGTTCACATGGGATTCTTGGAGTGGAAGGGAATTTTTTTTATTTATTTTCCTCCCCTGTCACCAGTGGGAATTGGAGTGGGGAAAGGGCAAATTTAAATTAATAAAAAAATCTGTTAAAGGAAAACGGCTCCTGGTGCTGAAGTCACCTTTTGGCCAGTCCTGTATGTGATCCCCCTCTTCTGGTTGTCTGTGGAATTGGCTGCGGAGGGAAGTGGAGACGAGCCCAGACAATGGGATTTGGGCAAATCGGATCATTTTCCATCTTGCTGGCTCAAGGAGCTGTTTGGAATGACGGGGCAGGATGGGATTTCGCTCTGTTTTGGGTTCAGCCCGGTGTAAGATGTGCTCTGGGTGAAGCTCATCCCAGCTGTGTTGGACCTGACTCTGTTTTTAGAGTCTCTTGCAGCTGGAGGGGGGGTTTGGTTTGTGCCTGGGAGAGGTCAAGGTGTGCAGTGGGAAATGCTGCCCACCAGAAATGTGGTTTGGTCGTGCTTTAGGTTTTATTTCTATAAAAAACAGATTTAGAGCCAGGCCCAGGGGATCCTCAGGAGGGGCTGGGTGAGGTGGGAGTAGAAAACAGGAAAACAAACTCCCATCAGGTGCTGTGGATGGTTCTGCCTGCAGAGAGCAAATCCACGATGGAACCGTGGCAGGGAGGAAGCCAGAGATGGGAGATCAGCTTTGGAACCTCTGGGCTGGAATTTTGCAGTGTTTTTCTGGGTGGAGGAAAAGGGATTTCATTTCAAAGCCGAATTTTCATCCATGTCCCAGCTCCATCTTCCAGAAACAGTAGCTGCTCAGAAAGGTCGTTGAGCTACAAACACATTCCTGACTAATTGTCCAACATTTGCCATCTTGCTCCGTGGCAATCCCTCCCTCCTTGCAGCAGCAACCACCCTGGAGTTCATCACCTCCAGCCAGGTGTTGTAGAGGAGGCAGGAAAATTTTCAGGGAAAGGTTTTAAGTGACAAACTGGGGTTGGATGGAAGAGAGAGTGAAAAGCAAAGAGGGATCACATCATTCCCTCCCTTCCCCTAAGGAAGCAGAATTCCCTTCCTGAGACCCATCCTTTTCAGGGAGAATGGTGGCATGAAGGGTTTTCTCTCTTCTTTTTGTCCTTTCTGGGTTCAATTTACTCCAATTCCTGGTGCTAGAGATTGAGTGTGGATGTTGGACACATTGCTGAGCATAAAACAAGCCTGGGAATCCTCCTGGAGCCCGGATTCTTCTGGAATAGAAAAGCCTCCTGTGTTTCCCGGGGCTGTAGGAAATGCTGACCGTGGGATGGAGGTGGAGGGAGGTTTCTCCTGGCTCGGAGGGTGCTCCTGTAGTTCGGGGAGGTGCCAGACAGGAGCTGCTTTCACACTTGTGTCAGCTGGGGGAGACACCTTTTCCTTAACGCAGTGGGAGATGACTTTTGGGAGGTGTGAGTGCCAAAGCTCCCAGAACTCTGCAAGGGAACTTTGTCCCCCCAAAAGTGTCACCTTGGCTGGGAGCAATCAGCTCAGGCTGATAAGGGGTTTGGACTCAGGGTGATGAGCTGATGTCATGAGCGTGTTTGGAGTCACCTCAGCCCTCTGCTTCTCCTTCTCCCTTCCCTTTGCTGTGCCCAGCAATCGAAACATCGAAATCTGGGCCACACGGTGCCTCTGGGAGATGCCACCGTGCCAGGAGCCCTCGTGTCACCCTGGGAGCTGGAGCTGCCTCCCTTAAACCCGGCTCCCGGCACCTTCTGGGGCAGCAGCGTGGGAAGGGACGAGCCCGGCACTGCTGCAACGCCGGGCACTGCCCCTGGAGGTGGATCCACCTCCCTTTCTGCTGGGAACTTTCCGAGGAGTAATAAATCCAGCCTGGCTCTGCGCTGAATGCGGAATTGATCGGGCTGCAGGAGCCGGGGGATCAATAACCAATTCGGGCTGGGGAGCCGCGGGCAGCGCAGCCCCGGCTGTGCCCTGCACCTCCGCTGGTCCCTCTCCCTGCTCCCTCCTCCTGGGGGGACCGCTGGAAATGGATTTTTTTGGATGAAATCCAAAGGTGAAGCGGGGCATTGGGCGGCTCAGAGCCACCTGTCCTGTCAGGGCTGCTGTTGGATGGACAGGGTGGGTGTTTGGGATTGTTCAGTCAGGGAAGAGCCACGGAAATGGCACTGAAGATGTTTCCCTCCATGCGAGAGAGAATTCCCTTTGTTTTCCCTACAAAACCCGTCTGGTTCTCTCTCCCTGATGGAGAAATCAGAGGTACACTCGTTCTGCACACATTTTTCCAGCCACCCAAAGAGCCCCATCCTGCCAAGGTGCTGAATCCTTTCCAAAAAGCCGCCAGGCACCTGCAGCATCCCCCATCCCACACGGAGAGAATTCCGGCTCCCCGGGGCCAGGGATTCTTTCAAACCTCACCATGTGCAGTGAGGAAAGGAAGCAACAGATGCTGAGTCATCACCCAGCACTTCTGTACCACCCTGTTCACCCCAAAAAGCTGGAATTGGGGTTGCTTTCCTTGGCTTGGGCAGCAGGAGAGGACAGGAGGGTGTTAAGAAAAATAAGGGGTAGAATTAAGGTGGGTTTGGTGAGCTCTGTATGATTTTCAGCACTGCTTTGTCTTTGAGTGTATATATATTTATTTTTCCTTGTTTTTCTCTGTTTTTTTCCCCATTTTAATCTGTCTTATTTGCTGCTTTTTGTTTTGTTTTGTTTTGTTTTTTTCCCTCCTCCTTTTCTATTTTGCTGCAGTCTGCAGGCAGCTCCTCAGCCATGGCAGAATCATGTAAACTGCTCTGAAGTTAAAAGCAAAAAAGAGATCACATTGTCCTCCTCCTTTATTTCACAGATGCTCACAATACCTTGAAGAAATCCCAGGGTTTTTTTGGTTGGTTTTTTTTTGGAAGGGATTCAACTCCCAGCCTGCAAACGGAGCTGGCTGGCTTTCCAAGGGGTGAGCTGCATCTTCCTTTTCTTGTTTCAACCTTGCACCAGGGTGAAGAGCCTCTGTGTTGAGATCATGACAAAGCCCTGCAAACCCCTCTCCTCTCCCTGAAGAATCAATCAACCCCAACTAATACTTTAATGACTCCTTTTCCTACCGAGGAAACAAATTCAGGAGCTCACACACACCACCAACAACAACAAAATTCTATTTTTTTTTTTTCCTTAAAAAAAAAAAAAGGAGCTAGAGGCTGAGGAGGACCTCGTCTGGTCAATGAAAGAAAGAGACGGATGTCTGGTGCCATGGCAATGGAGCAGGGATTACTTTGCACTGGAAAATAGGTTCTTTTTTTTTTTTCCCCTCTTTTTTTTTTTCTATTCCAGTTTTTTTTTTTCTTCTTCTCTCTCTTTTTTTTTTTTTTTTTTCTCTCTCTCAAGCAGCTAAGAGTTGTCACCAAGTCTGAGAGGCCCATTTAGAGGAAAACGAGCCTCGGAGGAGAATTGAATGCTTGCTTTCAGCGGCTGCTGCTTGAACAGCCTTGCTTTGCTTTTCGGGCAAGGCAGGATGCAAACACCCAGATTTGTTTGGAGCACTTTCCCCAGTCCCTGTGTGTGTGTGTGCATCTGTGTGTGTGTGCAGAGCCATAAAAATCCCAGGCACTGGCTGCAGCCTGGGAGCAACAGGGAACGTACATTAAATAACAAAACCACGTTTCATTGCAAAAGCTCTTCAGCCTGCCCTGAGCTGCTGGGTGTGAGAGTTCAGCTCTGCTTTCTCTGATTTGGGGTGTATTTAGCATTTTCTTGCCATTGGGCTGGATTTTGACCAAGATTCATTCATTCTGTTGAATGCAAGTCAAGGCATTTTGTGACAAAAGGTATTTTTTAGTGGAAAAGGCTGATTTGTGGAGATTCTTCAGTGGGAGTGTTTTTCCTCTGTGCTGCTTCCTCCCTACCCCCAACTCTGAATGGTTTGGGGTTTGTTTGTTTATTTGTGTTTGGTTTTGAGGTGGATTTTTTTGTTTGTTGGGTTTTTTTTTTTTTTGAGCAAGTCACTAAGTTTCAACCCAAAAAAAATATTTTGATCAAGACTCTGTTGTCTGGAAAATTCATCTTATTTAACAACAAAATTGGCCAATGGAAACCAAACCAAAGGGATGCTATTTTCAAGTGGGGTTTTTTTTAAACTGCCTTTTTGAATTGCTGAACTTTTAAAGTAGTTTTTGGCTGGGTTGGAGTGGTTTTATTTTTTTTTTTTACCTCTTGGGGTGAAGGAAAGGCTTCTTGCCTGTCTGCCAGCCAAGAGATGAAGGTGTTCTCTGATCTGTGAATCATCCACCCACCAGGCTCCAGACAAGCAGATCCCAAGTAGATTATTGAAAAGCAGGTAAAATGGAATAAAAGACCTTGATGTGACTTTGCTGGGCTGGACCAGGGAGTCCCAGGTGACACCTGGGGTGGCTCTTGGTGAATTCCCCTCAATTTCCCACCCCAAAGTGCTCCTTGCCAGCACACATGGGGTACAACCTGGGGATAATTCTGCTGCAAAATGGGATTTTTCAGTGCTTGGAGCTTTCCCTCACGGACTTTGGGGGAATTGGGTTGATTTCTCCCATTTTAAGGAGCGGGCAGTGCATTTATTTTGCAGTCTGGGTCATTGAAAGACACATTTCAGTGACACCAACAGCAGCACGAGCTGCAAGATATTTGCTGCTGCTGTGAGGTGATGTTGCTTTTTCCCTGTGGTAAAACTGCCTTAACACACGAGCTAAAATTTATTTTTAAGATCTGTTAATCTTCCTCTTCACATGGCCTGCCTTTTGCATGGCAGGGCCACCTGAAAGCCTTGAAATCCTGCTGTAATTTTTCGTGCTCTCTGTCCTTTCTGGGCTGAGCCGACGTTCTGAGCTCTGTTGTTGTAAATGGAATGTGTCTCCTTTCTCCTGTCTGCAGTAAAAAATAGCTCCTCTCTTTGATCTTCCCCTCATTTGCTAAAAAGTAACCAAAAATAATCCTTTTTTTTTTTTTTGTGTGTGTGTGTGTTGGGGGGTAGGTGGTGAAATGTGCCAGGAATAAAAAAAAAAAAAAAAAAGAAAATAAATGTGACCCTCCTTTTCAGTGATGCTGAACTGTGAAACAGAAAATCTCTGTCCAGGTAAAAAATTTGAGTTGTCATGGCAACAGCAGGATGGCTATTTATTTTTGGATTTCCATTTTCGCTGATTTATTTAACACATTGACAATCCATTTATAATGAAGAGGAATTCAAGAGGGTTTTTTGTTTCTGCCTGGGTTTATACCGAGCCAAGGTTGGGTTACTTTTCACCAGAGAAAATAAGCAAAGATAAAAGAGGTAAATAAAAAGAAAACCTTGTGGCTTTCGGGGGCTTTTCTTGTAGGCAAATACGGGCACAGAGGAGAGTGAAATCATGCCTGGCTTGTTTATTTTGTCTTTTAGTGCTGTAAAACAGAACAAAGCTCTGAGTGCAGGGGCAGCTGCAGGGCACGGGAGCCACAGATGCTCACCTCCACCTGCCCTTGCTCCGTGCCCAGGCTGCCAGGGAGGGGTCAGCAGAGCCTTTGGAAGCGGCTCCTCTGCTCCATCTCCCTGCAGGAGCCAGGGAGAGCCCCCAGGCCGGGGATGGAATCTGCATTTCTCCTCTTGGTGATGAGCTCTGTGCCCCCAGTGCTCCCCCAGGCTCAGCTTTGCCTGCTCTCTGCAGGGTTTCTCCTGCTCCGGGGCGTGGGAGGATCTGCTGGAGTTTGGGGAGCCCAGTCACATTTTTTGGTTGGGTTCTGACCTGGACTGGCCTCATTTTTGGGCTGTTTGTACCAAAACAAGCTGTGGTTTGGCCTCAGGAGGGGATGGTTTGCCAGGCCAGGAGCCCCTTCAGCCGGGGGACAAGTCTGGAAGGGATGATTTGAGCCACCCCTGGATCCAGCTGTGGATCCAGGCAAAGAGGCACCCACAGAGTCAGAGGTGCCTCACAGCAGAGTGAGGCAGAGCTCCTGGACAGCAGGGAAATGCAGCAGAACGCCCAGGAAAAGCCTGGAACTCGGGAATTCTGGTGTCCCTTCCACCCTGGAGATGCAGTTTCTTTGCCATCACATTTACCTGCCAGAATTAAGCCAGAGCTTCAGCGTTTGGGGACTGGGAAAACCTTGGAAGATTGGGAAGTTTGGGGCAGGTTTTGCAGGAGGGAGAGGTGAAATCCAAGTGGAGTAAGCCAGGGAGAGCAAACCAGGCAGATTCCTGCTGCAGAGCCTGTCTGGGAGTGTGGAGATGAAGCAAATCTCTGCCTGGATTTCTCTCCCAGCGTGGGTTTTCTCCCTGCAATTGCTCTGCAGGTTGGCTCCTCTCTGAGATTTGTTTCCTGGGATGGATTTGGGTGGCTGAGATGGATGGCTTTAAAAGAACTCGGTGGAAATTGTGAGCCTGGCAGACACTGGGGGAAATCTCCCAGCATTTTCTCCCTTTACTGCTGGTTGTGGCACCAACCTGGGCTGCTTTTTCAGGACAGGAGGGCAGCACCTGACCCCAAAGTGTTGCTTTTTTTGAGGCCAAACCTGTTAATTTGTGAGGCACGGGCTTGGTTTTGAAGCGGGGCACTCCAGGAAAAGCTGAGGTTAGGAAAAAGAAAATAAAATCAAGTTCCTACTGGTTGGAATGTTAAAACTGGTTGGAGGGAGGAGGGTGTCCATCAGCACTCCCCCCATTTCTCCTGGAGGAGCACCCAGCTTGCAAATTGTCTTTTGGGGGCTGGGAGTTGGGCAGGGGTGGGGGGAAGGGTGGGAAAACCCAAGGAATCAACTTCCAGACATAAATACAATATGGACAAGTCATAAACATTATTAAAGCGAGTCTGTCCCTGCAGGGCAGGTTTTTTGCTCATAATGCTTTCCTGATTGCGCTTCCGCAGCGCCGGGGAAGTGAATAGCGGCTGATTATCCACGGCCCGTGATCTACAGCGGCGGAAAACTGCTCCCTTTGTGTGCCAGGGGGGGAACTTTGCATATTTACTGCCAGGGAACAGCCATCCTGCCCCTCGGCCCCACTGCAGACCCACCGTGGGGCTCCTGGTGCCCCCCAGAACCTGCCCTGTTTGGCAGCTGAAATGCAGGCAGGGAAAAGTGGGGCCAGGGGTGGGATCACAGCCCAGGCTGAGGCACAAAATACTTTGGGAAGTGTTTGGATGGGAGATGGATGGATGGGAGAAGGCAGAAATCTAGGGGGAAATAATAAT
>VXAC01001976.1:30865-44979 GCA_013399225.1 Rhipidura dahli
AAAAAAAAAAAAAAAAAGAAGAAGAAATTATAAATAAATAAGATGCCCGTGTTTGTTGATCTGTCATCCTAAACAAACGAGAGCAGGGAGTTGTTAATCTGCTGCTTCTCTTTTTATTTATTTTGCTTTAAGGGTCGTTGGTGAGAGCGTTGGTTTGGTACCAAAGGCATCCAGCCTGGCTAATTCGGATATTAATTACCAAAATCCTGATTATTCTGGGGTGCTGTGGTGCTACTGGCACAGCTTTGGGGGGTGGCACAAACCCAGGAAAAGGGGTCGAGGCTTAACCACGGGGAATTAATTTTCCTGAGCAGGTGATGGGTGGGAAGAAACACCTTGAGGGAAAGGTCTGTCCTCCAAATCCTTGGATTTCTGAGCAGGCAGCTCATTCCCACAGCTCTGTGTGGTGTCAGGAGCATTTTTTTTCGAGTCCAACATCAAAGTCCCTTCTAATTTTAATGCCTTTGATATGCACATGGATATTTATACCCCTGGATTTTATATTCTGGTCATATATGGAGACACAGGAGTGCAGCCAGAGCAGGGGAAAGCAGCACAATGTACAAACACGTGTCACCTCTCCTGTGCCCCCAAAAATGCAGTGGGAAACAAGTTGGGAAGCTGTTTATGGGACCAGAGCTTGGGAAGTTGGGATATTATATCCCCTTTTACAGTTTCCCGTGCTGGGCCGGGCGTTTCACCTCAAAAATTCACATCCCACTTGATTTCATGGAAGATCCCAACGTTTTCAGTCATCCTGGGAAAGAGCGTTGCCCACTGGGACAGAGCAAGTGGCTCTGGAGCAGGAACCAGGGGTTTGGTTGTCTTTTTGCTGCTGTTTTTATGGGCAAAACAGCAAAATGGGATTGTAACACCAAGTTACCCTGCCCAGAACTATTCCAAGATGAAACCGAAGTCTGGAGAGCTTTTGGCGTCGGAGGAACGGAGCAGTTCTGAGAGGTGTTCCTGTGGTTTGGCTTTATTAACGACCCCAGCTTCTTGAGGAATTGTATCCATGGGATGGGGCTGGGAGGCAAAGCAGGAGCAGACAGGGAGGGATGGAATCCCTTCATGGGCACTGCTAAGCAAGGGGGGAGGCAGCCCTGGGTTGATTTTTTTTTCCCGTAAAAAATTCCAAAATGCACATGAAAAACAATTCCTTGGAACAAACCAGACAAGACAGCTGGTGTTTCAATGGTTTTTGAGGCAAGGCAGATCTGCAAAGGAATAGTTTTGGGGATTTTCTCTTTTGAACCGGGAATCTGAAGGTAGAATGGAATCTGGGAGCAGTTCTTGGCTCGGGAATGGCTCTCAGGTTTCTTGGCTCCTTGTTCTCCATCAGCTGTGCCAGGCAGGTGGGGAATGGAATCCTGGGTCAGAGGCTGATCCATCCCAATAAAGGAAATAGAGCTGGGGACACAATTCTCCCTCTGCTGGGTTTGGGGTTTCCTGTCAGGTGTCCATCAGGATATTGTCAATGTCCATCGTGTTATTCCTTATATTCATATTTATCTTCTTGCTGTTGCTCCAGGTGCTCCATCCCAGCTCTGACTTCTGTTGGATATTTCCACATTCCTGGTAAGAATCTGATTGTTTTTTGCAGCTACAGGAAATCTGATGTGGCCAGGTAAATGTTTTGGTGCAGGAAGTAACAGGAAGGAGACAAGTTGGAGGCCAGGCTGTCAGGGATGGAATCTTCTGCATTCTAAAATTACTCTGAGTGCTTTCATTTTCTTTAAAAGGCTTTTGCTGATCAAAAAAGCTTCGTTCAGAGGCTCTGCCTTGAGTAGCTACACCAGGTTTAACTCATGGTAGAAGTTCTTAGCTGAGTTCATTTTTATCATCTTGGGTTTTGCTTAATTTCGTGCTTCTCTTAAAGGTAACAGGGAAAGCCTCACATGGTGCAGAGACAGAAAAATAAGTGGAGCTTTCCTTCCAGCCCATTAATTCTCCTCCGTGGAGCTCTGAAGCAGTCTGAGCACACAACTGGGAGGAATCAAAGCACAGACATCTCCATCCTGCTCCAGAAGGGAGCGGCTTTGTTTCGAGGCCGGGTTTAATGCGTTTGTCCCAAGTCGTGGCCCTTTTTGGGAGCTCGGAACGTTCTTGTTCTGCCTCAGGATGAGACTTGGATCAGAGGAGCTGGAGAGAGATCCCAAAACATTTGAAACTGTTCAAGCAACTGTAGACCTAATTCAGAGTTCTTTGCCGAGTGAGGCCAAGCAGGGATTTGAACCTGATTTTTGTGTGAGCTCTTTTCTTCTCTCTCCTCCTTTCAACTCCAAGTTCCATCTTACATTAAAGAAACCATCCCTGGGGATTCCAGAAAAATGCTTTATTCGGGTCAGACACTTTTTTTTTGTAACTGACCTGGTGTTTTGTGTCCAGCCACCCCCTCCACTGGAACAAATCAATAGATTTAGCAGTGGAAATTTCCCGAGGAAATTTCCCTGTCTTGATCAATAATTTGTGTTATTTTACAACAGTTTGGGTTAGAACTCTGCCTAACTGTGTAATGTAAAGGAAGGGAGCAAGGGGAAAGTCCAGGATGGGAAAATCTGGTGTTTTAGGAGACAGTGTCCATCCAGTGGATGGCTCTTCTGGGTTCATTGACCTCTCGCTGTCCTGGACAGAAAAGGAAACTCCAGTTTTTCTTCCTCAGTCCGGATGCTGACTCACCTGTGTGGGGAAGGAAAACAGCCACAGGGTTGGTGTTTCACTGGTGTCCCAGTGTGCCTGGGGATGGCTCATCAGCTGCTGGGCTTTGCTTTTTGAGTCACTCACCCCTCTCTTGGTGCCCCAGGTCTCTGTCACCGCTGAGTAAGTTCCTTCTCCCAGTTTGTCCCAAAGCCAGGGGCAATATTTGGGCGCTTGGCATTGGTGTCTCACTGACTCCCAGTGGCAATCCCAGCCTGTTTTGCTGGGAGCTGGAAAGGTGTTCCAACTCCTCTGTCCCTCCCCTGTGCCTGCTCCCAAATCCTCTCCTGCTCTGGGCTGGGACCGATGAGTTGTCCCAGTGCTGCTGCATTTCACTGCCCACCCCCAGCATTTCATTGGTCCCCAGTTTGGGCAGCCTGGCCGTGCCCAAGCAGCACCAATGGTCAGCAGCCCACCCTGGTTCAGCCAGGCAAGCTCCCTCTGGCTCTGTGGCATGTCCCCACACTCTCTGCCTGCTCCAGAAGGCTTCCAGGTGCCTTCAGACTGAGAAACTCCCTAAAATCTCACTGGAGAGGGCATCACTTACAGTGCTGTGCTGCTTTCCCTTATTCCCAGCGAGCACCGAGCTGGGGACACCACTTCAGCCAGGCTGCTGGGAAGAAGGTGGCTCTGCCCAGTGCCCAGGCAGGATGCTGATGGTCCTTGAGTGGTGCTGGCTGCAGCACTGCTGGTGCCAGCCTGGCCACCCTCGGTGGGCACGGCTCATTGCCACCAGACGTGGCCAGACAGGGCTGGAATGCAAATGCAGCCCTGCCCAGCCCCGTTCCCTCTCCCAAGCTATCGATTCCGTGTCTGGCTGCCTCTCCCCTGGTAATAGGCCATAGGCAGAAGGCAGCAGGGTGAGGAGGAGGAGGAGGAGGAGGAGGAGGAAAACCTGTCACGATCGTTCGATGTGGCTGCCGAGCCAATGGGAGGAGAAAGCTGTGGATTGGGTTTGCAGAGAGCAGGGCTGGGGGGGCTGTCTTAGCAACAGCAGAGAGCAGCTCTGCCCCCTCCCAGCCTGCAGCCAGGCTGGAAAGTTCCTGATGATGTCCCTTAATGCATTTGTCTCGCTCCCGCCAAGTCCGTACGTGATCTGGGTGACTTTGCCCGTTCATCCCTCTTCCCTGTGGCCCTCTGGAAAGGGTAGAAGGGAATCTTCTTTATCCCTCCTGCTGAAACCCACAAGTGAGCTCAAGGTAAAGAGATCAGCTGCCTGATTCAGTGCCATGTGGGCCCTGAGAACAAAAGGGAGTTTCGTGTTCTCTCTTTGTGGTCAGTGACACCTCTTGACACCTTTCCAGGGCTGTCTGGTGTTCACACAGCCACTTTCGTGCCAGGGGGAGCTGGACACCTGGACTGCATTCCCATCTCTGCTAAGGAGTCCTTGCGTGAAGCCAGGAGAATCCCTACCCTTCCAAACCCAGGTCATTCCAGCCTTTCCCAGTTAAACCCTCCCTGTGACCCGTGGGGCTGAGAAAAGCCAGCCCAAGGCACCATCCTGCCTTGCTCCTTCTCTGCCTTGCAGCAGGAATTGCTCTTTCTGTCTCTCTGCCTCTGCCCTGCTCCATCTATCACCGGTTTAACCAACCAGCACTGGAAGCAGCAGCTGAATTCTCCCAAACCTCCGGAACATTTCTTGGGAGACGAGCACCGGCACTTCCAGCAGCGCCACCTTCGCTGTCCTCCCCTCACCTGCCACCTCCTCAGCATCCCCAGGTTTCTCCCAGGGTTTGTGTGCTGGTGGCAGCCGTGGATTTGGTGAGCCCTGAGCGTGCCCAGGCGGCAGGGCAATGACAGCAGAGCTGTGCCAGCCTCCGGAGGGTGGCCAGCGGTGGCTGGGTCAGGGAGCCTCTCTCACTGCAGTGTCAGGGAATTCAGTCAGCTGTCATTGCTCCTTAATTAAAAATAGCTGAGCCTCACTCCCATTCCTGTGCTGTGTGCTGGCTCATTTGTCATCTTGTCCTCTGCTCCACGGCAAAGCCCCTAAACACCTCCAGGAGCAGGCAGAGGGTGGGAATCCCTGCGGCAGGTGAGGAGAGCAGGGAGCAGAAAATGCGTGCTGTGAGCTGCTCCCTGGGTCAGGAGCTGAGCAGGGTTCAAAGGGGATGAGGATACAGAGTAAAATGTGTTTATTTTATATTTATTTATATGTATAAACCCATTTTATATTTATTTTATATATATAAACTCAGCCTCTGCACAGGAGTAAATCAGGCAATAACTGTCCCGTGGCTACAGGAAACTTTCCTGGTGGACAAACCAACCTCCATTTTTCCACCTTGAATTTCCAGCATCTTCCTCTGGCCCAGTGCTCTCAAAAAATGTGGGGTTTTTTTCAGTCTGAGCCAGCCAGACCTTTCCTATGTACATAAGTGATTGGATTCCTAATTCCATGCTAAATAGAATTTAATGATATCTGTGATTGCCCTCACCTTCCAGTAGGTTTCCTTAATTTATTTGGGATATTCCTGAGAGGTTACCCAGAGGTTCAGGAGGTGCAGAGGGAAAGAAACAGCAGGCTGGAATATCATTACTGAGGGAAAATGTATCCCAAAAAAAAAAAGAAGAAAGGGATTTTCTGTGATTCTCACTAATGCTGGAAGCCAAGGGACAGTTTTGGCGTGGTGAGAACTCCTCTGGCTTCCTTTTTCCAAGTAAATCAGAGGTGGAAGGGCATCAGGCTGCCTGACTTCCTGAACTGGAAGTTGCATCCAGATTAGCATATTTAATTGTCTGGGGCTGGCCTGATTTCCACGATTTTCACTGATCCATTTGGAAGCTGTTCCTGTTTTTAGTGTTTGTGGCCTTGGGTGGTGATGGACTCCAGCCTGAGCCCCCAGCTGGCTGGGAGAGCCCATCCAGGATGTCCTGAACAGCCTCCTCAGGAGGGAAGGGCTGGCTCCTGCTCAGCCCAGGCTGGGATGGTTCCCCTGAGACCACTCGAGAGCAGGGCCAGGACTGACCCTCCTGGGCATCACCACCCAGTGACCAACTGGGACCAGTCTGAGCTCCCACTCCTGCTGCCAGGTGGGGATTTTTTCTGGCCATACAGGGATCCCCCTCAGGAATGTGTTCCTGCTGACTTGTTTGAAGATGCAGAGACACTTCTGGATGTGCTAAAACCAATTTTATTTCCTGCAGAGGGGAATTTCACATGCAGCTTATGGGATACACCTGGTTTAATTTAATTTATTATCTCAAATCTGATTTTTTTTAAATTTTTTTTTTTTCTGAGTCTGGTTCAGGAAAGCTGTGGAAGAATTCATAGGGATAAACAGGGAATTGAACTGATTTGTTTGGAAATTTTGAGTTATCCTGAAACTGAAAATCAGAAGCAACAGGTTAAAGCTCATCTGAAGCCCAGAGCTGAGGACAGAGCTCCACGTTAGTAGAGACATTTTCACTGCAGAATCTTTTTTTTTTTTTAAACTAATTAAGCTCTGATGACTTCAGCTGTATTTTCAGCCTCTGATTAAGGGCATGATACTAATTAAACTCTTGAATTATTAAAAATGCAAATAGTCAGACCTGTGTGCAGCAGCACACTTGCTTTTCCATGCTCCAGGACAGCTGCAGGAATATTCGACAGAGGCCCTGGTGGTCACAATTTTTTCTTTTCCCTTTTGTTTTTGTTTTTGGGGTTTTTTTTTGGGTTTTTTTTGGTTGTTTTTTTTTTTTTTTTGGATGGCTGAATTCCACAATTTTTTAGTTTGGATGCCGAGCTATAAAATTCAGCTGCTGCGGTGTAAATGTCTCCAGTGCCTGGCAGCCACATGAGCAAGTCTGATTAAAACACATCAAGTTTGGGTTGGAACTTCGGGGTTTTTGACATCCTGGCAGTGGCTTTTTGGCTGGATGGGCTGTTGGGATTTTGAAATACCATCCACTCCTTGGAGATGCCTCCAGCAGCAGAGCTCTCGGAGCTGCCTTTAAGCTCCCACTTTGTTGTCATGGCTCAAGGTGTGAAGATGAATTATTTACACCTCTGGATGTCCCCTCAGCTCCTGTCCCCAGCATCCCCCGAGACACACACGGATTTTTCAGAGGTGTCCCCATCCTAGGAGGTCTCTCAGTGGCCTTTCCCTCATCCCAGGTGTATTTTGAGGGCTTTCTGTGGGCTTTCCCTTATCCCAGGTGTGTTTTGGTTGTGGCCCTGCAGAACAGGAGGGGTCTGAGGGATGTTTTGATCTCTTTGATGTGACATCTCAGAAGCACCAAGCCCCTCTTGGGAGGAATGGCCGTGCTGGTGTGCAAAGGCATCACTGGAAGGGGATTTTGTGGTCAGAAGTGGGGCTCCTCTCCACGTGGAGAGCCCTGCAGAGGTCACACCGAGCTGGGCTTTGAGCTGAGCTGGCCCCAGGGTCACCACTGGTGGCAATTTCTGTGTTTATTATCAAAAATCTGTGCTGTGCCAAAGCCAAGAGCTCCAGTGGTACCTGTAGTGCCACTTCTGCATCTCTGCTGTGCCCTGCTCACCCTTTTGGGGCCATGGGACAAGTGTCTGTCCCCTCCTGGAGCCCTTTGCCGCTCTGGAGGCTCTGCTGGAGCTGGGGATATCCTGGAGGGATATTCCAGGAGCCAATCCAGTTGGAACCTGCCCAGAGGGAGGTTTCTTTCTCGTGCCTGGTTAGCTCCTCACAAAGCCACAAATAAAATGAGGTGCAAGGGGCACTCTCCAAAAGCAGCAAGTGCACATCTTATTTAATAACCTGTAAATCTCACTGGGGCAAAGTGGCAACAAATGATTGGAGTTATCAGACAAAAAATGACCCAGTGGCTGCAGCTGAGATCAGTCAGTGGCAGGTGAGGTGGTAAAGCCAGGGGCTTTCTTGGTTCTCCTCCTGACTGTCCTTTTGGTGTTAAAACAAAGACAGAAGTGGGTGTTACTTCACCTATGACAAGGGATTTTTTTTCCCCCTCCTCCTGCTCTAATGGGCTGCAGGTGTTTCACAGCCAGCCCAGGCTAATCAGGACAGACTTTCTGGCCACAGGCCAAAATTATAAAACTGTCCAGGGAGAGAAGAGAAGACAAGGGGTGGGTGGGAAGGAAAATAAAACAAAAAAAACCACCAAACCCTAAGGCGAGCGAGAGAGTCACTCCATGCTGAGATTTTGTACTTTTGTGTCTCCTGAAGTGAATACATCAGGAATCAAAGGTTTGAAAAGTCATTCAGCCTCTCCAAAGGAGAAGGGGGGGAACCATCTGCAGGCCAGGCTGGAGCTCTCTCCTCCCGGTGGCACCGGGGTTACAACCAGCTCAGGCTCAGGGATGTGGGATCCTGGCTGGCTGTGGGCATCTCCCTGCCAGGATAACGTGTGGGACCAGCCCTGGGGTGCTGGATCTCCGTGGTGACGGCTCCCCTGCTCCACAGCTGCCAGGGAATCGCTGTGCCCTTGCCCACTGATCATTAATTAATCCCCTTTTGGCTAAATTGGAGCTGCAAAGACAAGGCAGAGCCCTGCAGCTCCTCGCCCTTTTGGATTTTAGTGGTGCCTTGCCCTCGAGTTTGGCACAGCAAAGCCCTGCTGTCTCCTGGAAGCTGGAGCTGTTCTGGGAAGGGAAAATGGGCTCAGAGAGGGTGGCAGCTCCCCGTGCCCTCCGGCTGGGGCTGTCTGGGGAGCTGGGCTGGGCTGGAGCCTTCCCCAGGCTGCTGGGTGGGAGCCAAGGGGCAGCCAGGAGCAGGGAGCACAGGGAAAAGCTGCCTCTGGGGCTCTGGCTGGCTCCCAGCAGCTGCTCTGACTTGCCCTGGGGCTCTGTGGCTGATGCTGAGAGTTGGAGCCCCCCAAGGTGCCTCTGTGTCACTGTGGGGGTGCCATGGGGACACCCCTCACCTTCAGTCCCTGCAGGGGGGTGAGATGTGCCCAAGGCTCAGGGCATGTCCCTGGGAGCATTCTGGGTCTGGGGGGCAGATCCCACGGGGATGAACACACCTGAGGTGGGTGAATCCCCAGGATTCCTCCGTGTGATGGATCCCAACCACGAGTGTCTTACCCAGATTTGTTCAGAGCCACGATTTGTTTGGGGCTTTGGTTTTGTTTGTTTATCTGAGATGTGGGTTTGGATGCTCAGCAGGGAAAAAACCAACCCAACCCAACCATGAGTGATTGGTGTTAATTATTTTCATTTCAGATCTCCTTTTGGCAGCTGGAGGAGAAGGGAAGGCCATGGCTGAGGAGGGGTTGCCAAGGTTTGTGTTCCAAGGGATCAGGAGTTCTGAGTGTCACCTCTGCACCAGGTCAGTGCCTTCTCTCTGGATTCGCTGCCAGAGCTCTGAGGAGCATCCCTGACAGCTCAGGCCCTGCAGGTGGTTTTAAGGGTGATCCAAATGGCCCAGTGGAAATTCCCTGGTATCAGGAATTACACGGTTACAAGGCTTAAATGAGTCAATGAATTGTATTAGATCAGTTTTTTCCTTTAGGAGGCAAATGGCTGATGAAAAGATGTTCAGAAAGTGCTTGGTAATCAGGCAGAGTGAGTCAGTTCTGAATTTTCTGCTTTTTTTTTTGCATTTTGTAGTTGTTTGCAAAAGTCTGGCTTGAGTCCTGGCTCGTTGTTTGCAAAGTGCTGAGAACACCACAACACCTCTGAAAACACAAATTATAGTGGCAGTGAACAGTAGCTTATCAAACCTTCTCTGATGGCTCAGAAACCCCTGGATTCTTTTATTCTCCACCCCTGGGAGTGTCCCTGTGCTTCGATTTCTGGCTTTGGACACCAGTAAAGCCCAGCTGGGTCTCTGCTGTGGAGGTGGGACACAGAACCACACGGATTTGGGGTGGCAGGGACATGACTTCACGCTCCTTTCTCCTTGAGCTTATCAGAGGGGAGGAAACTGTGGACCTTATCTTTTTCTGGGTGGAAAAGCTGATCTCAAGCTCACGTGTTTGAAGCTGCAGCAGCCTGAGCCAGGTCGACTTCACTAAACCCCAGAATGTGCCTGAGCCTAATTAGAAACCAGGATGCCTCCCAGCACTTATAGGTTGCTTTCAAGAGTCTGACGAGCTGACAAAACACATTAGTGAGAGGTGGGGTTGGGATTTGGCATTTTCCTGCTTCGTGGCAGCAGTGGGAGGCTCCGTGTGGAGATCAGAGCCCCGGTGGATCCTCCCCACCCAGGCTGGGGTGTTCAGCACCCTGAGCTCCCAGAGGGGATGGGGTGGCCTGAACTGGAGATGCTGCTGATCTTAGAGCTGAGTGCTGGTTGGTTTTAAAGCACAAGAGAAGAGGTTTAGGTGTGGTTTATTCAGAGGGTTGTGAATTCTCAGGGTGCCCAGAGCAGCTGTGCCTGCCCCTGGATCCCTGGCAGTGCCCAAGGTCAGGCTGGACACTGGGGCTGGGAGCAAACTGGGACAGTGGGAGGTGTCCCTGCCCAGGGCAGGGGTGGCACTGGGTGGGCTTTGAGGTTCCTTCCAACCCAACCCAACCCATCCCAGGAAAGGATGAAGGACAACCCTGGGAGCACCAGGCTCTCAGAAGGTCTGTAGAGAGCAGGCATTGCAGTCTGCCAGCTCCTAAATCCTGCTGCCTCGTCTGGGAGCAGAAGGGAGGGTTCAAAGGGTTCAAGAAGGGCCCTGTAGCAGTTTTTCCAGGATCTGTTGTGCTCCCCATCCTGCACGTGGCATGGCAGGGGCTGTGCCAGCCTGGTGGTGAGGGCAGGGCTGGTTTGTACTGGATGCCACTGGGACCCACTGCAAACCTCCCCATTCCAGGCCAGCAGCTGCTTTGCCCATCCAGGCCCTGCCAAGCTCCCTCCTGCTGTTCTCCCGAGTTCCAGGACCCATTTTTGCTCGTGCTGCTGTTCACAACCCCCGTGTGCTGCCTGCTCAGGGTTTGCTGTTTCCCTGGAGCCAAAGCTTTCCGAGCAGGGAGCTCAGCCACCCCTCCCAGGTCCCCTTCCCTTCCCTGCAAGCACTTGAGGAGAGGTTTGAGGCTGAGCAGACAGCTGGTACACTCTCCCAGGGCAGCCTCTGTGGCTGGGCCTCCGATGTTTTTGTCCAAATCCCATCTGACTCCTTTCCAAAAGCGGTTCAGTCTGTAAAACCAGACCAGGTGCCTTTGGCCAGGCTCATTCCTGAAATACCAGCTAGGAGAAAAAAATAATAAAAAAAAAAAAGCTGTTTGGATTGGTTTTTAAATAAGTAGGAAGTTCATTTCAGACTGGTTTTGGGTTTTTTTTTTTCCTCACTTTAAGCATTTGAATCTTCCCTCATGCTTTCCAGATAGAAAACTGACCTTGCTTGGACCAGTCCCTGGTCATAGACCTGATTTATTGCATCCTCTTTTAGGAGAGCTTCAGAATTGCTCAGTGCCACGCTGTGCAGCCTCTGAAACCTCACCTTGAATGCACATTCTCTGCACCTTGACCTCTCGGGTGTTTCACAAAGAGTAAAACTCCCAGCAGGTCAGACGGGAGGTTTTGCTTTCCCATTCCACTCCTTAATTTGCCAAAACAGTGAAGGGAAAAAAAAAAACAAAACCCAAACAGACCTCACCAGCCAAACTTGGTGGAAGAGTTTAAAAGCTCTGGTGGCCTCTGAGCTCTGGTTTAGTTCTGCATCCCTGCTCCCTGCCAGGCTTTGTCCTCCAGCCTGCCCTTCCCTTCCTCCCAGCAGCGCCGCTGGCACGGGGCTGCTCCGGGGCTGCCGATGCTGCCAAGGAGATGGGCCCTGATTTGGGAGAGCAGCTTTGCCAACCTTCTGTGCCAGGGCCTTTGCAAACTTCCCCGAAGCATCTGCTTTGTTTCTGCTGCTGGGCTGCCCTCAATGGTCCTTTTGTGTGCTCTGCCTGCCTCCTCAGCCCGGCTCTGGAGGAGCCCGAGATAAAGATGACAGCTCCTGTTCTGGAGGATGCTCTGCGCCTGCCCTGTGGCCCTGGAGGTGCCAGGGATGATGTTTTGTGCTGCTGTGGCCAGCCCAGCTCTTATCCTGTAACCAGAGGGGGAGTGGGGAGAGCATCTCTGGGCTCTGCTCTCGGGGTGGGCTGTGGGGACCCAGATGGGATGAACCCTTTGCCATGGGGCTCTTGGGTCACCTGAGGGGTGACAGGGGCTGCGAGGTGGCACCCACTCCTGCAGGGTGGCAGCGGCTGTGCCTTTGCAGCCCCGAGCAGCAAAGGGCAGCAGCTGGGCTCTGACACCTGCAAAAGGCTTCCCACTGGGTATTTTTGGAATTTTCACTTCTCTTTAAGCCCAGAGAGCAGACAGGGGTGTTGCTGCCTCCAGGACTCGCAGTGCAGCTGCTGCAGGGTCCCCAGTTGCAGGCAGCCCCCGGAGGGAGCTGCTGGGAGCCCAGCCCTGTCTCTGGACAGTGTTTGGCTGCTTTTATCTCTGCAGCCTGTCTGGGGGAGCTGGCTCTCTCTGAGCAGAGCCCACATTGCTCAGCATCTAATCTGCACTCAGGGGGCAAGCAGGGAGGGAGATAAGCAGCAGGGGGAAAGGTGGGAGTGGAAAATAACATCTTTGAGGGGACAGCAGGAAACCCAGGCTCACTTGTGTCTTGGGAACTGCTCAGGGCATGGCTGAGTGTTTCCTGATCCCCTCTTTTATTTTCTCCTTCTATTTTTCTTCCCCTCTTGGAGACAAGAAGGAAAAGCTGCCTCGGAGGGCATGGCTGGGGAAATCCCAGCTTGGGGGATGCCCTTGGAAGTGTCACTGGAAGGTGTCCCAGGTGGGTGGAACCTCGATCCACCTCGGGATAGTTCAGTTGCAAAGATTTTCTTTGTATTCCTTCCCTTTTTACCTGGATTTCCACTGCCCATCATCTGCTCAGTCCAATCCTTGCCTGGAGAGGAGATCTCTGCACGGAGGATGTTTCAGTTTGGTTGTTGTTGTTTGCTTTTTGCTGTGGAGAGGTGAATCCAGATGCAGATTAAAGGAGGGAAAGAAAGCAGGAATGGTTCCTAGCAGATAAAAAGACATTTTTACACTTCTGGAGGAGAGGGATGGGAGGTGTTCTTGGAGAGGAGAGGTGGGGCTGTGGAGCAGGGCAGGAAGGGGAGGTGATCAGCTGTGTGTCCTTTCCAGTTCCTCACACTCCAGCTCAGAAATCACCACGTGAGGGTCACACTCTGCCCTCTGTTATTAAATCTGGGGATCCTCTGCCCCTTCCAGAGATCAAAACCCCCACTCTCTCTGCCCAGGCAGGGCTGGGGTCACAGGGTGCTGGTGGCACTGTGCTGCAGGGGTGGGTTGATGGTGTCTGTTCCTGGTCTGCCCCCATGGAATCGATGAGAGGCAGGTCAGGAGCTGGGCTGGTGAGGAGGGCACCCAGCAGCCTTTGGAAAAGAAAAGGATTTTGGTCCAGAACAGTCCCTGTGTCCTACTTTCCCAGTCCCTTGGGCCAGCCTGCTCCTGGAGCAGCGCTCTGAAAGCAAAGAGGAGAGAACTGGCTCCTCTCAGGGATGATCTAAGGAACCTGGCATTTCTGCTGTCTCCAGTTCTTTCTGTTCTCTCCAGATGTCACCTGGTTTGTTTCTCCCGTGCCTGTCATTAACATATTGGTGGCAGTTAGGTGAGGGATGACGTGGCCAGGTTGGGGTTTCATTTCTGGTTATGATTTCTGGCCCTGGGTGCCCAGGCACTGATGGCAGCTGTTGGCATCTGCACGAGCCCAGTGCTGCTTCTCAAGGTGGAGAGAAACTTGGATTCAAACCCCCTCTGGCTTCTGTCACTGCTTGAAACCCCAGCTCGACCCAAATTTTCATGCAGTACACATTCCCCCTCCATTCAGGCCGAGCCCAGGAGTGACACAGCCTCACTGAAAACAAATGCAAATCCCTGTGCCGTGGTTTGTTCTGCTGGATTAGTCCAATTCCCCCCCCAGCCTGATGCAGGGCCATTTGCAGGTGTTTTCTCCGTGCCAGTCCTCGCATGCAGGGGTTGGGGAGAGTGGTCACTGCCAATAAAGGGGTTTTTTTTGGTTTTTTTTTCCATGATAAAAGGGTGTGTGCAGAATCCTGACCCTTTAGGCCACTCAGCCTCCCATCCCTGGGAACCTCCATCGTTCCTCCAACCTGCCTGCAGCACTCGAGGGTTATCACTGTGAAATAAAGCAGCCCTGGTAGGATGGGCTTTTTAATTTTATTTCCTTTTATTTGCTCAGGGGTATAAAAATGGTATCTTTTAACCTGTCAGCTTGCATTTACGACACATCTGAGGTTTGAAAGAGGCTGTCCAAAATGAAACCCAGGAGTAATAGGAGTGTGTTAGGGGAGCCAGTAGGCATTGAATGGTCTCTGTGGTGGCAGAAAAGCCTTAGGCTTCAACTGATTGCTAATTATGTGGCTTTATTCCTTTTTAAGAAAATACCAGGCAAGGTTTGTGAAGGAGGTAAAGTGTGTTAATCTGTGGAGAGTTACCAGTTTCGGGCTTTGTGGTTTTTTTTCTTTATTTCCCTCTCTCTCTTTTTTTTTTTTT
>VXAC01001976.1:46007-67437 GCA_013399225.1 Rhipidura dahli
TCCCCTCCGCCCCTTTGGGGTTGAGCTGGGCTGGGTGATCCTGTTCTCATCTCCTCCTGTTGGGTTGAGCTGGGCAGTTTTCCTGTCAGGAACACACCCTGGGGTGTCCCTGCAGCCCCTGGGGATGGTGCTGCCGGGTGTCCCTGGCAAACTGAGCTCACAAACAGACCCCAGAGCCCCACAGGCTGTGGGGATGAGCAGGGTGGGCTCCGGGAGGGAGCAGTTCCCATTTCACTCCATTGGGTAGGATTTGTCACTGGTTTGGGGGGTGTTTGTAGGTCAGGATCCTCCCCTTGCAGCCCCCTGTCCCATTTTTATGCTCTTTGTTCCCTTGGGATCTGGTCCCACTCAGGGCTGTCCTTCACTGAACCCCAGAATGGTTTGGGTTGGACAGGGCCCTGAAGATCTTCTCCTTCCACCCCCTTCCACCATCCCAGGATGCTCCAACCTGGCTTTGGGACACTTCCAGGGATCCAGGGCTGCTCTGGGAAAGCTGCTCCATCGCAAAACTTACTCCTTTTATGCTGTTCATCTCCATGGAAAAGCTGCACAACCCCCAAAAAACCCCAACAAACACCAAACCAAACCAAACCAGCAACAACTCATCTCAGCCTCTTGAGTTTTGAGTATTTCCTGTGGTTTTATGTCCCCCACGTGGGGCTGGCTTCCACCATTCCTCCCAGACTGAAGTTCTCCATGTGCTGGGCATCCCTCAGGGTAACCATTCTTAGTGCAGACCACTCCACAATACTGATATTCCAAATTAAAAGCACGTTTTTAAGCACCCATAAAACATCCCCCCTCCTAAACGACACATCCTAAAGCTCTGGAATGAGAGAACACAAAAAATTACCTGGCTCAGCTTCTTTTTCTGCCTTGTGTCAAATAACAGCCCAGCTGTGAATTGGGAAAAGAATTAATTTCCAATAACTGGTTGATCAATTCTTTTCTGTCTTTGCAACTCCCTATCCAGTAATGAATGTGCATCCTCTGCATTTTCCAGAGAAATATCCAGCATGGGAGGGTATTTAAAATTAGATCTGTATACATTCACAGAGTAATGATTATTCTGAATTTCATCCGAGGCAATTAAAAAAGCATCATGATGACATTTAAGGTGATATTTTTCTCCCCTATGTTAAATAATTATAAATAATAATAATGATTAAACAAATTATTCTGTTCCTCCCAGTCTGGATCAACCTTTAGGTTAATGATCTAAATCATTAAAATTCATCTGTCTCTCCGAGGATTGAGCAGTTAAAAAAAATAAAAAATTGGAGGAACCTTTTCTGCAGAAGGGTGATTGATAATTACCAAAGCAAAGATGTTTTGTGGGTGAAAAATGGGGCAGCTCAGCAGATTGATTGGGTTTGATCGTGCTCAGGTTGAGGTGATGTTTGCAGCAAGCAAACACAGCCCAGTTCTATCAGCTGCCATCCTCTTTGGGGACGATGCAGGGTCAAGGCCAAGCCAGCTTCCCACCAGGCAGAGCCATGGGGTGACCTCAGGTCACTGAGGGTCACTTTTGGAGATAATCTGTTAATTAAATCAGGAGTTAGGCACTTACACCTGTAATTTTTTTATTATTTTTCCTCAAACTGCCTCCATGAATGAGATTTTTCTGGGCTGGTTTCAACCATTTAAAATCCATCTGTGGAGATCCTGGCAGTGTCCATCGTTTCCTCTGCTTTGGGGTTGGTTGATTTACCCCCAGAGCTGCCTAAATCTCTTTATTTAGGATTTAAAGCACCAAAACATTGAGTTGGGAATGGAAAGGCAACTTCTAGGACCCAACTTCTCTTAGGACCCAACTTCTTTTAGGACCCAACTTCTTTTAGGACCCAACTTTTAGGAAACCCAAATTTTAGGACCCAACTTTTAGGAAACCCAAATTTTAGGACCCAACTCTTAGGACCCAACTTTTAGGAAACCCAACTTTTCGGAGGTTACAGCTGAAAGGTGAGTAGGGTTTGACCTCTCAGCCTCTTTACCTGTAGACATTGCAACAACAATGTAGGGGAAAAACCCCAAATTTTTAGCTTTTCTGTTGAGCAGCGCAAGGCAGGATGATTCCCTGGAAGGTGTTTGGGCTCTTTTGGACACGTCCCTGGATGATCAGAGACTCCCCTGGCCATGAGGAGCCGAGGCAGGATGGATTTCCAAGGAGGGAAGGGCAGATCAGGCTTTCCCGGTGGGTTTTATTGGATTGTGCTTTGCTCCTCCTCTTTGCAGACTTTCTCAGGAGTTATCTGGCTTCATCCATCTTCCCCCCCACTCCCTCTGGGCTATTAAATCTTTTCCCACCCTGCTACATCCAAGCCTTTATTTTCATTGTCTTTATAAATTGCATTTTTTGTTGTTGTTGTTGTTGTTGAATGGGACTGAGGTTTGCAGGAAAACACCTCCCCTTTCAAGGAGTTGGGACTAAATGGATTCCCTAAATAGAGAATATGGAATAATTTGGTCCCACCCCCTTGAAAGGAAGTGGGACCAAATAATTCCCTATATAGAGAATACAGACTGAGGATCTAGAATGAGGATATATGAGCACCCCTTTTCAAAGGAATTGGGGCCAAACTGATTCCCTAAATACAAAATATAGAGTAAGGATATGTGAACACTCCTTTTCAGAGAAATTGGGACTAAATGGATTCCCTAAGTACAGAACACGGAATGAAGGTGTAGAATAAAGATCTGTAAACACCCCTTTCAAAGGAAATGGGACCAAAGAGGTTCCCTAAATACAGAATATAGAATAAGGGTATAGCAACCCCCCTTTCAGAGGAATCAGGACCAATTAAATTCCCTTTATCTGGGATACAGACCAAGGATATACAGAATATAGACAAAATATGGGGGGTTGTGGAGTTCATTCTGATTTCACTGCACACAGCCCCTGGATGTTGGTAACTCCCCTCTGTCTCCCTCTCTTTTCCCTATTTTCCCCCATTTAAACTCATTTTTGTGCTCTGGTCTCTCATCTCCTCCCTCCCCTGCCTCCTCAGCCCCTCGGTGCTGTTATCCCAGCTCCCTCTGGAAAATCCAGGGATTCTCCTGAGCCCAGCCCAGCAGGCAGCCCCTGCTGCTGCAGACAGACAGACAGACAGACAGACAGCCAGGCTGCCATTCCCTGGAGAACAGCCCTGCTCAGGAAATGTAGCTATTTCCGCTCTGCCTGCAGTCAGGAAATGAGGAGGAGGCAGCACTGGAGATATTTTTTTTTTGAATTTGACAGGGTTTCTTTCCCTCGCTTCGGAGCAAGGAATGCTCAGCCTGGCTGGGTCTGCAGCAGGAGGGGCTGGAAGGGAGAGGTGGTGTCAGATTTGGGGCTTGTGGCTGATTTTGGGGTTGTGGCAGAGCCAGGTTGAGGTCTGTGATTTGAAAGCAGAAAATTGGGATCAAATGATCCAAAGGTTGGGAGCCAAAATAGCAAATGTGACCTCATAAAGCATCTCTGTTTTCCCTCGCTGACATCCTCGTTTGCTTGTTTGACTTTAAACCAATTTTTCTTTTGGGTTGGTTTTTGTTTCGCTGCTTGTTTTAAATTATTTCAATTAAAATGTAGTCTGAATTCTGTTCAGAACCCAGAGCAGCACCTTTTGGGTGCTGCATGTGTGGAAATTCCCATCCAAACCCACTGCACTGAAAAGGGATTCAGCTCCCACACTCCAATATTGGCCCAGTTTTACATTAATTTTAAATAGACTTTCTTCGAATTAATCTCATGAGATTGTAAAGCAGTCAAGGGTGCTTTAGTTTTAATGGAAGATGTGTGGCCAATCCCCTAGATTGTTTTAAAAATCTCCTTCTTATTAGTGGGAATATCCCAGAAAATCCTACTGTGAGTAGTGCTTGAAACACTGAAAGTGTTTCCAGTGGAAATGGAGAAACAGTCGTGGTGATCATTTAGTGGTGTTTGAGAAACTGGTTGTTTTTAGAGTTAAACAGAGGATAATTCTTGTAAAATGTTTCAAATTTAGCTATTTTCAGAAACAGGCCCAGACTTTCTCTGCAGGAAGCTTTTCCTCTTTCCTTCATAAAAAAATACATTTGAATGGGATTTGCCATTTCATGGAAATATTGGCTGTTTTAAAAATGCAATGTGTGTTTACTAGGGATGGATTGAAAGGATTCTACATCAACACTGGATTTTTCTTTAATATATGAAAAAATAAGAGTAGAGCTATAGTCAAAACTTTGTAGAAGTAAAAAGCAAAAAGTGATTTCTAATGAGAGATAAAACATTTGTTTGGAGGTTTTTGAATGGGGCTTTACAGGATTTAAAGGCTTTTCCTGGTGTTATTCCCAGCAAAAATGTTGTTGCACCATTATCCTGATTTTTCCCAGGCTGTTTCCACCACGGTTCCCTTGAATCTCCTGGGATTATGGCTGAAATACGAGCTCCACTTGTTGATGTTTTGGAAGCAGAGTTCCAAAGGAGAGGCCAAAATCCTGCCATCACCTTGGGAAGGGCCTTTGCCCTAAGTGTGGCTGTTCCAAGAGCTCCTACAGCAAACCTTTCCCAAGGGAGGAGCTGGATCTGCACCCCAAAGGGGTTGGATTTTATTTCCCTGGGGTTTAGGGGATGGAGATGGGGGCTTGAAATTCCAAACTGGGGTTCCAAGCTGAGTTTCCGTGCTGGGGGAGCTGCAGATCCTCGGTGGTTTTCCTGCAATCCCAGCATCTGCTCTGCTCTGCTGTGCCGTGGTTTGCCTCCCTTGGCTGGAATCGTGGAGCGGTTGGGGCTGGAAAAGACCTTAAAGATCCCTGTTCTGTCTTTGGGTTGGCAAAGGAAGTGGGGAGTGCTTCAGGTGCAGCTCAGAGAGCAGCAGGGCCGTGGATTGCAGGTGTGGAGAGACAAAAAGGAGGAAGGAAAGGGGGAACGATTTTCTTGTGGTCATCCAGGAGGAAAACAGGCAGGGAGAAACCTGACCTGTCGTTCCCTCGGTACCCACTGCCTTGTCCCCGATCCCTGATACTCCCCCTGAGTTCTGCTGTGGCCAAGGAGACACAAATATTGTTCCTCACACGTGGAGAGCTGCTCAGGTCCCCATCAGCCCCCCATCCCAGCCCTGGTAGCAGCACCCATCACCCAAGTGGGCGCCTGAAGCCTCCCCAGGCACTTGGGATTTGGGCTGGTGCCTGCAAGAGCAGCGTCCAGAGTGTTTGGTTTGGGTTCTGTGCAGCAGAGCACAAATAACATTTGCTCCTGAGGCAGAGCAGGGGACACGGTGCCAGAAATAGAGGCTCCCGACAATCCTCCAGGATGTTGCTGTGGTGTTATCGGGTGATTCATCCCCTACGAGGCTGAACAATTGGTAACCTCAAGGCACTCTCACTTTCACGCCCTCTGACACGCATTCCACCGAGGACAAATATCCTCTGCAGGAGTAAAACCGCCGGGGCTGGGGTTTTTAACTCGGAAAGGTCACCCTGGGAGCGTTCAGATGTTCGGCTGTAGCTTTGCTGCCCGGTTCTTGAGCGTGGGGAGGGTTTTCTGTGAGCTCTGTGATGTGCTGGCTTAGAAGATCTTTTTTGGATGCTGATCATAGTGATGGCTGTGGAGAGAGAGAGAGAGACTCCAAAAAGCCCATGGTGGAAACCACTGAAATCAATTACAAAGAGAATAAATTTGGCCCAGATGTTGTGATACGACTGAGCTGAAGGCAGGAGGAAGTTGGGCTGAGGAACAGATCCAGGAGAGCTGGAAAAGACCTGGCCAGAGGCATTCAGGGCCTCGCAGGAGGGTTCTTCTCATGACAAACCCCTTGCTTGGTGGCAGCGATGACACCTGGTACCAGGTGAGCAGCTGGATTTGGAGACATTTGGTTTCAATCTTGCACATCCTGAACTTAATAATGGATGGATAATGGATGAGCTTCTGTGCAAGGCCTTCTCTTGGAAGCGCTTTGTTATCCTACCATGGTTGAGGGCCACCACGGGCTGTGCACTTGGTGATTAATTGGATTTAATTTTACTTCTGGACCCCCCTTTCCGAGCTTGGCTCTTGCTGGTGGTCGCCCCTCCAGGTCTGGGCTCTTTTCCCTTGCGAGCTCGCAGCACTAGATGGCAGTGTAATGGCAAAAACCTGCCCTGCCGGGGAGGAAAAGTCAAATTTCACCCCCAAAACCACCCGGGATGAAATTTAAAATTCGAATTGAAAACAACCAGACCTTAAAAATGCCTCTCCGAGCTCCTTAAATTCCCGTAACGGGCTCTGGGAAGAACCAGGACAAGGTCTCCTCTGATGGCCCAGTGGCACAGGAGCGATGCCAATTTATGCCACCCACGGATATGACCCACAGCAGTATCACAGCCAAATTTGTACAGAATATTTGGTCAGGAGATTTGGGTGAGGTCTAAAATGCAGAAGCACCAAAACAAACAAACATGAAATTTTCCTTCAAAATGAAGCTCATGATTCCTCACCAGGATCATGTTTGGAGTCGCTTTGCAGCTCCAGAGGTTGTGGTGCAATAAATTAAGCTGTGGATCATCCGATTTCAGATCCCTGCAGGATTCAATCCCTATTTTGTGGCCCCAAAAGGGGATTTAAGTGGTGCACAGGTTTGGTTTTCTGTAGGGAAAATTCCATGCCGTGGGAGCCACACGCGGTACGTGCGTCCACGTCTCCTTTCTGAGGGCTGGATTAACGCCCTCATTTATGGCCAAGCCTTTAAAAAAGGAGGAAAATGTCACAGTATAGAAAAATAAACAGGGTAAAAATAAATGGCAGAAAGACCACACTGAACATGGTCCTTTCTGGACGTCACCAAGAGAGCTGCTGGCCCGCAGCGAGATCTGAAGGTCTTTGTTAGGAAACATTATTGCTGAGATTTTCACTGTTTGGATTTCCTGTTTTCCTCACTTCTGGACCCTTTAACTTTTGTAATCTAAGCAGGGTCAGGTCTGGTCATCCGTGGGGAAACAGGCTGGCTGTGAACAACAAGTGCTGCTGGAGGTGAGCGCTGGGGAGGCGCTGGAGCCAGGCAGGATCCTCAGCACAGGCTGCTCTGACCTTGTGGGCACTGCTGGCCAAAAGGCTTCCCTGGCTGAGCTGCATCTGTCTGCATGAAAAATGCCCAGCCTTGATTTTGAAACGTTGAGTGATGGAAACCCACCCAGTGTCCTTCAGGAGCGCTGGCAGGAGGGAATTGCCTTTGGCTGATAAAAATGAGTGTCTTGGTTTTGGTCGAAAGCCACTTAGGTTTAATCTCCTTGTTGCTGCGTGTGGTTCTACCTGGCTGTGTTTCTCAGGGAAATTTTTTGTACAAGGTTTTGATGCCCAGCTAATGATCTGCTTCAAAAGACGCCCCAAGAGCCATCATTGTTCGGGTCAGATGTGAAATTCTAATGGGAAACAACTGATCTCTCTCAAAAACCATAATGTTTTGTAGGATGTGCCAAAATCCATTTGGGTCTGACCATTCACAAACTCCCCAAGCAGTGTCAGTGTCATAAACCCTTTTAGCAGTCCTGGGCTGGTGTGGGGATCTCTCTTCATGTCTCCATTGGCTGGACACTGGGACAATTCTCCCTGCAACAATTAAAGCAAATCCAGCCCTAGAAGGGCTGAAATGAAAGCAGTGTGAAGGTGCAGGACTGAAAAAAAAGGTTTAAAAATCCCACCCACTCGTTGGCAGGGGATTATAACCCCGGTGTGGTAGGGGCTGCTGTGTTGTTGTGTAGGATTATTTCTAACATTTCTCAGGGTGCAGTGATGAAAATTGTCCAGCATGGCCAGGTACCAGGTGATCCTGGCCGGAAATTTGTCTGTCAGCTTTGTGTGGAGTCTGAAGGAACCACTGCCGAGGTGTGCTGAGCTCATTTTTCCTCCTGCACGTGCTTTTGGTGTAAGATAAACTTGATCCTGTGTCACCATCCCTGGTGAGTACCATCAGCATCCCTCTTCTCCTTTCCACCACTCAGTTTCCTACTTCAAACACTGGTTTTGGCCAGCTGGCTCTGCTTTGGAAGTGATCTTCACATGGTTGAAGTGCTTCTTTCCCTTCCTGATTATCCACGGTCCATTTTCTCACAGTTACCCGTTGGCTTTTCTCAGGGTCACTGTGGCACAGCTCATCTGTGAGTTCTTTGTGACAGTGAAATCTTTCCAGCCACAACTGGAATTAAGTTCAGCAGGGAAGACTTTCAGAGGGTTGGATTTGTCCCAGGATCTCCACCCAACGTTTTGGTTTTCACCTTGAAAACCACAGGTAAAATTGATGAAGGTTTTTAGGGCTTCTCTGCTCGTTTATGGGGCTGTCTCGGAGGAAGGCAGAGAAATCACCTGGGGTTGTATCGGTGTCGTTCACGTGTTTGTAAGAGGAGATTTGGGTCCCTGGTTGCTGGATGGATCACGTGTGGTTCCAGTCAGGCTGCCGGGAATGCGAAGGTGTCAGGGCACGTTGAGTTATGTGCGGAGCAAGAAGCCCCAGGGTGCTGCTGCGGTACCTCCACCGCGTTCCCGGCGCCTGAACGGACCAGCGCTCCCATCCCTCCTCCCCCCGAGCAGGTGGACTGGGCAGCAGCCCCAGTTCTCCCACTCCCTGACCTCCCAGCAGCTCTGCTGCAACAGGACGTGGTGATTTACAAGGCCAAGGGCCAGCAGGAAATTCCGACCTCCGCCCCCCGGAGCACGGAGGAAGCCGGAGGAGCTCCGTGACTCAGAGCCGCGCCTGAGTCACCGCGGCCGCGGTTCCTGCTCCGCTGCTGCCGACCCTGCCGAGCCCTGCTCGCCATGCCCCGAATCCAGCTGGAATTCGCTCGCACTGGGGCTGCTGGAGGAGGAAATGCGTGGTGAAAAAGGCCCGGTTTGGTTAATGCTGTTCTTTAATAAAAAACTTGCGGCAGGTGCCTGGCAGCTTATGGTAATTAACGGGGTATTTATGGGGATCAGAAAGTACACGGAGCTGAACAAGTCTCTGCTCTGTCCTTGGCTCGCTGCAGTGGGATGGGGTCATTGGCTGTCTGGCTGCAGATAATAAATCAAAGGGCTGGAGAAAGTGCAGGAGAGAGGGCACGAACTGCCTCAACATTCGGCTCATTGTGGCAGCGAACGCGAAACTTTCCCAAGCACATTTTCGCTTATCTCCAACCCGGTTATTCCCTGCAGGCGGCTGAGTTGTCTCAGTAAACAGAGGTCACTTTACCTTGCCCAAACAATGCCTTTGCTGTGGTGGGTGCCAGCTCTGGAGCAGCCACGGAGCGAGCTCTAAAGGCTGCTCGGGAGTGGGACCAGTCGGTGTGGTGTGCTCGGGGCAGGGTTTGGGATGCTTTAGGGAGATGCTGCCGTGGTGGGATCAGCTGATCCCGGGCTTGGAGCAGGGATGGAGCATGCAAACCAGCAAAGTGGCTGAGGAGGAAGCGGCCAGGAGCTGGGGGAGTGGAGAAGGGATGACTTTCCTCTGATGTCAAAAATCCCATCATTCAGTGCTCGCCGTGAAAAAGGCGAGAGGAGAAGAATGTGGAGAGAGAGAGAGGAAAGGGAGGAGAAACGAAGGGAAAGGACACGCTCGTTTTTCTCCCGAATCTTGTAGGCTAAGCTTGTCCTCCCTAGCAGGATGGAGAAATAAGCCTGATCCTCAGTGCCAAGCCCTGCAGAGCCTTGCAAGCCCCAGGGATTGTTCCCAACCCTATCCCGATCTGGACTTGGTTAGTACTGCCTTGATATGAATAATCAGGGAGATAAAAATTGTCAAGAAACTTACAGCACTTTCCACAGGGCTCTCTTTGCCTTCGCTTTTGTTTGTGGCAGTTTGAATTTCCTGATCACTTTTCTGTGTGTTCGTGCCTGATACTCACGGGATTTCTGCAGGGCTGGGAGAGAGCACCAGGGCTGGCTGGAAGTGAAGAAGCAGCAGAGCTGGAGCTGCCCTGGAGCTCTGTCCAGGTTCCTAATTCTTCCTTCCGAGGGGCTGAATTCGAAAAAGGTGCCTGGTTTTGTCCTTCGTGCGTTTTCGCTGTGTGCCGTTGCCTGTAATTAGGTTCTCAACTGAAAAAGCTTTCTGNGCAATTAATTAAGCGCTGATTTTTAAAAGAATTTGAATGAATCCTTCCACTCTGTGTCAAGCATGGATTTTGTATTAATCACTTCACTGCTCGCTGGCTGAATAAGGACTGAAAAAAGACGCAGAGAGTAAAAATTTCCCCAGGAAATGATTCAGCCGAGGAACCTATGCCTCATCTCGCCTCCTCCAAATGAAGCAAGAGAGGATTTTGTCAATGGTGGGTCAGTTTACAGACGTGTCCTTTGCAGGGTGAGTCAGAGAGTGATCCACTGCACAGCAATGCAGCCACTGATGCAGCTGGAACCCAGCACTGAGCACCAGCTGAAGATGAACAGGAACGGTCACGAGCATGAAAATGCAACCTGTCAGATCTGCTGGTGAGGCAGCCAGCTCTGGCTGCGCTGGAAACCAGTGTCAGAATTCCCTCTGGCTTCCTTGGGAGCGGGGCAATCCCTTGGGACGTGGTCTTGTGATTTCCATTCGCTGATAAGGAGGAAATGTGGGGTTTTGTGAGATGGAATTGCTGTGGGCACCTCGAGCTCCCTGCAGGGAAGCTTTAGGGATAGGGGACAACGTTTCAGTGGGATCCAGTGTCCAGCCAAATGTGGATGCTCCCAGATGTGATAAAAACCGGGAGCGGGTGGGAAGCGCTGCTGTCTCTCGAGTTGGCTGCAATGCGTTACGAGTTTGGAGTTTTCCAAAATGCTGGACAAATATTTATGTTTTCTTCCCCCAAGCAGCAGCCTTTGTTAGTGTCAGAGCTGTTAAGGGACGTGCAAAAGCTGTTGTTGTGAAAGTGCCACCAAGATTTGCTGCTGGTGTTTTGGCTGTGGGCGAGATAATGAGATTTAGCTGAGGATCTGAGCTGAAATATGAAAATTGTAATGGTTTTCCCCAGTGCCACTTTCCCTAGTGTTTCCTGAGATGAAACCTTGTTAAATGTGTTAGTCCTTGTGGGTTTGGGGTTTTTTAGTGGGTTTTCTGTAGCTTTTCTGTAGGCTGGAAAAGTGTTTAGGCAAGAGGGTGAAATATTTGGTGGGTCAGTGGTGAGATCACAATTTATTGCTGGCTGAGATCCACCCACTGCTGTCCCCAAGTGGGGTAAGAGGAATGGCTGGGATGCTGCAGGCCTTTCTTCAGGATCATGGTCATCCTCAGAAAGATCTTTGTATTAAACCAGTTCCTAGACTGAATATGTGTTCATCAGCTCAGTTTTTCAGCCTCTTGGCTCAAAGACCATCCCAGTTTGCAAATATCAGCAAAGCGGCAACACTGGGGCAAAAAAATCCTTGGGAAGAGGATGGAGAATGGCAGACCTGGAGCCAAATTTGAATTTTCCAAGTCCTTGGCCAATGCTTTAACTGCGATTCCTCTTCTCTTTAGGGTTAAACGTTTCCTCTTAGAAAAAGAGCCAGAGGCTCTTGATTATCCATGCAAAACAGGCCAGGGCTTTGATTTGTAAGGTTTTGTCTGCCACACTTTTAAAGGGATGAAGCTTAATTTAGATCCCACCAAAAAAAAAAAAANNNATACCTCCCCCAAAAAAAAAAAAAAAAAAAAAAAAAAAAAAAAAAATTAAAAAATCAAATTTCGGCGTTGGAGACACAGCCCCACTTTCCCTCTCTTCTCCCGAGGCACCATTCCCCACCCTTCCCCTTCCCTCCTCCTCCCCCCAAAAAAAAGCACATTTTGGGGATCGGGTGCGGGGAACAATTAAAGCAATGATCTGTGTGCTTCAAGGAGAAAAGCGAGTGCGGTAGCTGTGCTTTGACAGGTCTTTGGAGGATTTCAAGGAAGTTACACCCACTTCATTCATGATAATCGGCTGTTTAACGCCGAGCAGCTCAGTGTTATGAATGAAAAGGGAGCGTGTTTTGGCTTGCGAGAACAACTCGCAAATCTNGTAATGGATGCGGGATTTAGTGGGGGAAAAAAAAAATCCCACATCACCCAAAGCTGCATCTTCTTTTTCTGGTGGGATCCAAAACCCTTTTAGCTCCCTTTGCCGTATTTGTTACTCTTTGTGGCTGGACAAATTGGGGGAAGAAAATGTAACTTCTGATGGGCTTTGGTGCAGCTAAAGCCAGGTGCTGGTGGCTTTTTGTGCATTTGATCAGAACGTGCTGAGTTGTTGGATGTCACATCGTTTTGGGGGCAAAAAGAAAACGGAAGGGAAGGGAGTGTTAGGGTTCTGTGGAAGGAATAAGTTTTTTTTGATTGGGATGGGTTGCAGAGGCTCTGTGGGCTCTGTGTTGTGCCTGAGCAGGCTCACTGATGAGGAATACATGGATTTTTTTAGGAGTATTAAAGTTGGATTTGTGGAGTATCACGATTTCCTGGAGCCAGGTGCCTTCATGCCTTCTGGTTTACAGACTCCAGAGAGTTTTGGATGACTCCTGGGAGGCTGTTGGAGGCCAGTGCTGGTTAGCATATGTTGAATTAAAGGCAAAAATAGTTTGAGGGAATCTTTCTACTTTCCCATATTCCCAATTCTTTGGGAATAAAATGGCATTTTGGAGGAGCAACTTGCACATGCATCCCACTGCCTCCTCCAGCAAGCAGGGAAGGGATCTGCCCGTGCCTGGGCAGGAAGGAATGCAGCTCCTTTGATCCCAGAAACACCCACAGGTGGTTGCAAAACGTTTGTCGTGGAGCTGAGCTGAATGTTTATTAATTGGAGTTTAGGAAGAAACCGTGTGTAATCATTTCCCCTGCTGCTTCTCATCTGGATTCGGGGTGCAAGTGCCAGCTGGGATGGTTTTAATTCGAGCAGTATTTGACAAAGCATTAATTGGTGCATCCATCGAGGGCTGGGCTGTGTTTGTGGAGCTGACCTCTCTCTGAAAGGGGGAGTTTTGCTCAAAGGAAGCCGAAAAAAAAGAAAAAAAAAAATCAATTGGAGAAAAGACAATTCCATCTGATGATGTCCCATCTTTGTTCAGCAACTGGGGAGCCTCTGATGGAAGGTGGGAAAACAAAATTTTCCTCATCCTTTTAACACTAAAATAACTCTCAGAAGAGTGTTTGGCTCAAGGCAGGATCTTGGTGGAACTCTTTCCACTTAAAAGTGGGCAGAAAAAAGGGATATTTGGGCAAAAAGGGCTGGAGGCAAAGGTGGGTTGGATGGAGCCTGGGGTGGGGAATGGTTAAAGAAGCTTCACTTCTCCATCTCCTCTGCAGTAAATTAATGCCCTTCTTCCTTCTTTGCCTCCACAGAACTGAGCTGGGGGAACCAAGAACTGAGCAGATCCCTTTTTATTCCCACTCCTTTTCAGGGTGAGTGAATCCTCTTGTCTCCTCTGCTGCTGTCATGTCCTGTGCAGCCCCAAAGTGTGACTTCAGGTTCAGAGGAAAAAAATCTCTCTTTCCCTAATCTTTGCTCTGATAACACAGAGCTTAATTTAGCAGCAGCGAGGCAGAACATTTGGATTTTGTCATCCATTTCCCAAACTATTGTTGGCTCCTCGTTCCTTTGTTTCCACACACCGCCGCCCCCAACTCGTTTCAGATTTACATTTTCTTGGAGGTGCCAAAAGATAAGTTAATGCCAACTTGGTGATTAATTAGCTAATACTTTCCTCTGCCCTGAGATGGAAAGCCTTTATCTGAGTCACCTATTAATTATTATTTTATTTATTGCTGCATGGGTACATTTGGAGGGATTCGAGTTCTGCCCCTCCTGAGAAATTTGGGCAGGAATTTATAGGAACAGGGTGAAAGAAAGCCAAAGGAACCTTCAACTTGTTATCAGAAAATGCTTCTTAATGTTGAGATCAGGGTACTTTTTTTATCCATATTTTGCAAGCCCTGAGCAATATCAGAGTCTTGTTGTCAAAATCACTGGAAATACGGAGTTTGAGGCTTTAGAACATCCTCAGAGGTGCAAAAATCAATGAAAAGCTTGATTTTCGAGCAGCTGGGGGAATGGCTCAGCTGTTCCTGAGGTATCTCAGCCTGAGCTTGGAAAAGTTGGGGGAAAAACACACTTGGGACACTTCCAGCGCGGAAGTTTCCAGGAGCTCGGTTCTGGTGCACATCCCTTCTTTTGGGAGCTGGGAAGAGGCTGCAGACATCTCCTCCCAGGGCAGGGTCTCTGCAGTGGGATATCTGGAATTCAGGATGGATTCAGGATGGGGGAGTCGTTGCTCAAAGTGCTGTAAATGCATTGACGCAGGAGCAGGGGTGTAAATTCAATTTAATAATGATAAAAAAAGGGGGAAACTCGGGGTTGGGCAACGGTGATAAATTTATTGGGGGTGAGTTGGGTTACCTCATTCTCCCAAAATCACAATTAGCACTGAGGTAAGCTAATTGTATTGCTTATTTTATGGCACTTGTGAGAGCCCTGCCTTGTGGGCAGGAATTCATGCTGTAATGGGAGAGGCTCTGCACATCCCAGGGAGAATTCCCAGCAGGAGGAAACAGGAGGACACCAGGCAGCAGGAAGTGCTGGAGAATTCCAGGAGCTCTGTGCACAAAGGTGAATTCCCCCCAGGCAATCCCTTCGTAAAAGGGCTTCAGCTTTGGGTGTTGGGAGCACCTCTGTGAGCACTGAGATCCAGCTCTGGCCCTCCCTCCCCACCCCTGGGTGTCCTAAAAGAGGTGACACAGGTCTGACTGATGTCCCCAAGTGCCACTGCAGGGTCAATATTCCATGTGGAGCACAGTGAATGGCACCCATGGGTGGAGGTACCATGATAATCGTGACCTGTGAGTGCTCATGGAATCATCATCCCAGCCTTGTCCTGCCAAAATCTGCCTAAATCCAGCTCCAAATGCCTTTGTTTTTGCTTTGATGAGGCTCTGGGCAGGGATGTGTTGGCACCACTGAACTCAGGGCCTGAATGAGACGTGCACTAAGTCATCAGAAGTCCTAAAACAGCCCTTGGTTTCAGTGGGGTTAATCTGTTCCTGGGGGTGGGAATAATGGGCTGGTTTTAGGGGGGAGGGAGGAAGGGGGATCAGTGGGGAATGGGATCACCATCTCCTTTGGTGACTGGGCTGGAAGGAACCCTCTCCCTTTATTCATTGGGTGCTGTCAGCTCCTTAACATTCCCAGAATTGCTGCTGGCTTACTCCAAGCCATGGCAAACCATGGGAGCATCCCTGGCAGCACAGGCACGGAGCGAGGTGATCTGGATTGGGAAGATGGACACTCTTTAACTCCTCCTCCTTCCCCTCCCCAGCCATCACTCTTGCTGGGATAATCAACATATTTAATTGGGAAGTTGAGAGAGAAAAATCTGCACCAAAAGGGAATCTTCTCCCCTCGCACCATTTTTTGGTTTTTTTTCTTCAGGCTTAACATGAAGTCTTTGCCTGGAGCCTTCCCAAAGCAAAACAGGACAGTGATGGTTCAAGGGGGGATGGCTTCCAACTGAGAGTGGGTTTAGATTGGATATTGGGAAGAAATTCTTCCCTGTGAGGGTGGTGAGTGGATGGAATAGGTTTTCCAGAGATGCCCCTGGATTCCTGGAAGTGTCCAAGGCCAGGTTGGACAGGGCTTGGAGCAGCCTGGGCTGGTGGGAGTTGTCCCTGCCCATGGCATGGAACTGGAAGAGCTTTCAGCTCCCTTCCAAGCCCAACCATCCTGGGATTCTGTGGAAATTCAGGGCTGGGTTTGGCAGGCTGAGGGAGGAGTGGGAGGCAGCAGGAGCTGCTCCTTTCCCTGGGTGTCTCTGTGTCCCATGTGGCCACCTCAGATGTGGGGCAGCCTGGTCTGGTTACCTCCCTCCCTCCAGGAAATCTGAACCCCATCCAGCCTGCAGGAATGTGTGCTGGATTCCAGGCTGCCTTTAATGCTGCTCTGCTTTGCATGAATAACCAGGTATGGACAGGAGCAGGGTCCTGTGGTGGGTATTCCCCTCCCTGCCTCCTCCAGTGGCTCCAGGAAGGCTTGAGCTGGTGAATTGTTTCATTTCAGTCCCTGTTTTTAATGAGATTGCAGCTTCGGGGGCTGGTTGTGCATTTTGATTGCTGATTCTTTGATGCAGGAGCAGGGAGCAGAGCCCTGCTTTCCCCTTTGCCAGGTGAGTGCTGAGGGCAGCACATCAGTGAGCAATTTTCAGTGCACTAAATCCACTTCTTCCACTGAAAAGGTGAAAATTCCATCTTTCCTTCCCCACAAATTTAACAGGAATTGTGGTGAGTCAGGACAGGAGGGAGCAGCTGGGTATTTAAGGCACTGAGAGCCCAGGTGGGCAGCACATCCTTCTCCATTTCCTTGCTCTTTTCCCAGTGCTCTGCTGCAGAAATGGATCTTCTGCCAGGACTTTCCGTGTGATTTGCCGTGACCACTGCATTTTATGGAATTTGGGACTTGGGTGGGCAGCACACTGGCACCTCATCCAGTTCCACCCTGACACCTTCCACTATCCCAGGTTGCTCCAAGCCCCATCCAACCTGGCCCTGGACACTTCCAGGGGTGGGGAGTTGTGCTGTGGGGAGTTTCCCAGTGAGTTTTCCAGTGTCCTTTGAGGTCTGGAGAGGATGAGGAGTCAGGTATGGATGTGGGACAACACCTTCATGGATAACATCTCCTATCCATCTGCCTTTGAAACAGAACACAGATGTTCCAGCCTCTGCCTGCAGCCCAGAATTAAGGCAGGAGGGACTCTGTGCTTCCTCGAGCCCCTCACTGCATTCCTGGCACTGCTCCTCTCGTTCCCATCCCTGTTTTCTGTCCCCTCCTCGATCCCTTTGCCGCCGCCCTTTCCCCCCTCGCCCTCCCCGCACAATGGGCTCCTTTCTGAGCTGAATCCCCCGCTCCATGCAAACATTTGCTGGCTCCTCTCTTTGGGATGCCTTTCAAAGGGAAGGAGAAGGGGAAAGGATTCCTTGTTCCCAGTTCAGGCCAGCCCTGGCAGCCTGGGTTATTTTGTCCGACGTGTGGCTTTAAGCGACGCCTTTGCCATCTGTTCCGTCTGCTCGTTACCAATGCAAAACAAACGGAGCCCACAATTGCTTCATTTAGAATAAGGGAGATGGCAGTGACCAAAAATAGTTTTATTTTGGTGTCAGATGCTCTTTTTATTCCTCCTGTCTCTTCCTAATCTGAAGCAGGTCTGGGGCGCTTCTCCCTCTCCCGGTTTGCAGCGGTGGGCGCTGCTCCGATGGACGGCTCCAACTTTTCCATGTTCAGCCTTCAGGGCCTTTAAGGGATGATCCCACACCAGCAAGAGGAGGGAAAAGCTGCATTTCTTGAACTGGGAGGGCTCATTTCAGCTTTTGTATTTTAATTCAGCTCTGCTGGTCTGAGCTCTTCAAAGAGAGACCTCAGGGTACCTGCCCAGGGTTTGCCAGCGGCGGGTGAAGCAATTCCTGAGCCTGTTCCACCCCTGGTTCCTCCCACCAGAGATGAGTTCTGCAGCCAGCCTGGGATGGGATGGGATGGGATGGGATGGGATGGGATGGGATGGTGGGAAGGAGTGATTCACTCTCCTGTGCCCGTGTCCAGCAGCCCAGGAGCTGCGGTTTTTTGGCTTCTGATTGTGAGTGAATCATGCCAAAGGTTGGTGATCCATCTCCTTTGGTGACTGGGCTGGAAGGAACCCTCTCCCTTTATTCATTGGGTGCTGTCAGCTCCTTAACATTCCCAGAATTGCTGCTGGCTTACTCCAAGCCATGGCAAACCATGGGAGCATCCCTGGCAGCACAGGCACGGAGCGAGGTGATCTGGATTGGGAAGATGGACACTCTTTAACTCCTCCTCCTTCCCCTCCCCAGCCATCACTCTTGCTGGGATAATCAACATATTTAATTTTATTTTTTGGCTGGGTCTCTTGAAGGACAGTGGGCTGGCAGTGTTTTATACCTACTGAAATGCAACATTCTGGGCAGTAGGAGACCTCCCTCTTTTCTCCTCACAAATCTCCAAGCAAACTTGTCACTTTGTGCTTTATTTTGAATTCTACTCATTACTATCCAGTTTTCCTAAAGTTCCCATTATTCCATTTTTTTTTTTTGTTCCCCATTTGGCAAGGAGTGGCAGGGGACACTCTCCCAGTGAGAAATTGTATCTGGAAAGTTCTCCCTCCCCATTTGCAGCTCCCAGCAAACAGCCCTAGCCCAGCTGAGGCAGAAATACGTGGAGGGCTCTGTCATGAAATGCCCAAATCTGAGATTAAACCCAGCATGGGCTGAGATCCAACCCACAGATCCCAAACTGGGCTGGGTTCTTCCAACCCTGGGCAGCCAGGTCTGCATCCTGCCCCAGCCTGGAGGCCACCTGTGCCATAAAAATGATGGGAAAAGCTTTGGGAGGTTCCAGCACGAGGGTTAAAGGCTCTGTTGGTATCCCAGGCCTCAAGGATGATGTTGTGGTTTAAGCATTTGGACTGGAACCAGGAGATGTGAGATAAATTCCAGGCTCTGCTGTGCACTTCCTCTGGCAGCTCCTGGAAATCTCTGCTGCTCCCCTGCTCCCATCCTCTGCCTCTGGCCATTTCAGCAGTGAATTTAACTGATAATCCAGGTAACTTTCTGAAATCCTTCACTTCAGGGTTCAAACAGGGCTCCATCCCTGTGTGCCTACAAGGGGGGAATTAAGGACAGAAAGCTCAGAAGGTTTGAAGGATGTGGATGAAGGGCTTTTCCTCAGCCTGGATCCGTGACTGAGGGCTGGCAACACCAGGAAGTGCAGGGAGGGGGACATTTTTCCCTGGCTTTGGTAAGATTCCCAAAGAATGAGTGTCCAGGAGCAATGCTGAAAGGATCAGTGCAAAGATGAATCAGTTTTCTACCCCCTGAGCTGTATTTTAGCGAGTTCTGCTCATTGAAATCCACTGAATTGAAGAAGTTCTTTGCAAATGTCACCATGTGATGGATGAAGGTTTGTCCCCCTGGTTCCTGGCATGGCAGGAGGGAAGGGGAGAAGGAAGGACAGTTGCTGAACACTTTTTTTCAGGTGTGTCCCCATCTATTTTCTGCTCAATTAATTTGTCCTTGAAGGTTTGCGAGTCTAGAACAGTTCACAGGATCAGCTGCCCTGTTGGGCTGTTAAAATTTGCCTCTGGTCTTTTTGTCACAGCTTTAATTCCAAGCTGGAAGGAGGTAGATTGTCTTTTCCCTGTGGGATTTCTAGAACAGGGCAACCAGAGGTCAACATTTCTTGCTAGAAAGCCTTGACAGGTGTGAAAAATTTAATCCAAACCATTCCCAACACGTGATTCTCTTCATCACTTGATGCCCTTGCCCTGCTCTGGGACAGTGAGTCAGCTTTTATTCCAAATATCAGCTGCCTTAGGTCGACTTTGGACTGCTGCTTGTCAGGAATGGGAATTCTGCATATCCTGGTGGTGGTTTCATGGCACATCTGAGCGTTTGCAGTTTCAGGCATCGCTCCTGCCTGGCCTCAGGTTGAACCCAGAGCTGCAGAATTTGGGTCTTGTGCTCTTTGTGGTGCCAGTAACAAAAAAGGGGTGCTTTGCCTGCTGTAGGAAGAAAAAAAAAATCTCATTTTCTTGGCTGTCACTGAGGTGATGAGGCAATAGAACCCCCATCAGCAGCAGCAAGGTGGATCCATGAGGGAAACTGCAGAAGGAAAGAGGCTCCCTAAACTGAATGACCTGAGCTGCATTTACATCACGTTATAGGAACCCTTCAGAGGGGTTTTCTCCTTCTTTTTTGGGGGGTTTGTCCACTCTGTGGATGCTTCTTTCCCCAGAAAAGATTGCTTTTCCTCTCGTTGGGATGCACCAGCTTGTTCCAGGTATTATCCCACAAAAATTTGCCCCAGGGGAAGCAACTCTCAGCCCCCCTGTGGGGGTTTTCTTTCTCCTTTAAACCTCCCCGTTGGAATGCACAGATCAGGACACTTGTAAGGGTGATAAAACGGGAGTGTGGCTGCCCAGAGTAACGTTTAAAAATAATGATTCACCTCTAACTAGGTCTTAGAAAGGGAAATCTGAAATAGCTGCGGGGAAACAGATGCTTTGGGGGACTTGTGGATAAAAATAGTGGCTTCCAATTGGCAACCAAAACAAAAATGTAGCCCTGCTCAGTCAACCTCAGCACCAGAAATGCCTCTGAAAACCTCAGGGCCCACGAGTGGGAAGGTGTGAAAAGCACCTGGGGGCTGCACCTGTGCTGGGGTTTGGGATCCTTTTGCCTCTTCTGCTTTTTGTCACGGAATCGTGGAATGGTTTGGGTGGGAAGGGACCTCAAAGCTCATCTGGTTCCACCCTGATGCCTTCCACCATCCCAGGGTGGTCCAAAACCCCAATGTCCAGCCTGGCCTTGGGCACTGCCAGGGATCCAGGGGCAGCCCCAGCTGCTCTGGGCACCCTGTGCCAGGGCCTCAGCCCCACACTTTTGGGTTTGGGACAGGAACAGCAGCCTGTACAAAGGAACTGAGCAGGCTTAGAAAAGGGCAATGTTTATTTTGTGTGCTTTGGTTTAACTCAGAGAAACACTCAAAAATCACGTTTTTGTGATGATTTCTGCTTTTTCCTCAACTGTTAGGGCAAAAGCCAAATTTCACATGAACAGTTTTAACTTGTTGGTTTGGTATTTTTTTTCTTTTAGGTGGCTCCTCTGAAGACAAGCACTCAGGTGAGTCAAGTGTTCCCTTTTCCAGTAGATTTATGGAAGAAAAATGAGGAATAATGAGTGGGCTGAGCACAAGGAATTCCTTCTCCTGTGCATTTGTCCCAGGTAGAAAGCAAAGATGATGCTCCTTTGGGAGCCAACTTTGGGTTCCCGTTCTGGAATGTGCTGCCTTCAGTACATCCCCTCACTCTGGGAATCCTAGCACATCCTGGGTTTGAAGGGACTTTAAATCCCACCTCCTTCCATCCCCCTGCCATGGGAAGACTTTCCCTTAAGCAGGTGGCTCAGGGGGAGCTGGAAGTGGGATAATGCTCCAAGGCACAGCCCATGAAATTGGCTTTTCCCGTGGATGCTGCTGTTGGATTTGTGGATTCCTCGTGTGAGGATGGAAATCCTCGTCTCACACAGGGCAGGGCACAGAGGGAGCAGGAAAAGCAGGTGTGGAATGGTCCCACCGAGCTGCCCATCAGCAGGAGAGGGTTTGAGATGGGGACAGAGCAAAGCAGGGCCTAAAGAAAGAAATGGATTCCCTGCACCCAAATCAGGGGGTTTTTTTGGGGAAAAAAAACCCCAAACCCCACCAAGTTTAACTCTGTGCCAGATAAGGTCAGCAGGCACCAGGCACAAATAGCTCAGGCTTTGATCTGATCTGCCCCTTTCCAAAAGTGGGAGGTGAAAATATCCCATCCAAGAGTCTGCTTTGGGGGCAGGCACTGACGGGGGGAGGACAGGAGGTTGTTCCATTTGCATAGATATGTGTTTAATATATATATATATATATATATATGTTTAATATGTATATATATGTGTTTAATGTGTGTGTGTGTTTAACATGTGTATGTATATGTGTGTTTAATATGTACATATAT
>VXAC01001976.1:79132-98374 GCA_013399225.1 Rhipidura dahli
CCCATCTCTTTTTGTTTATTTGCTTTAATCAGTAAGGGAGAAAATGAGGGAGGAAATAAGGAGAGGATGATTTTAGGGGAGGGATCCAAGGCTGGGACACCTGTCCTTGAGCCAGGCAGGCCCCACGACTCAGGAGCATCACAGGAGTGGCATTCCCTGAGCTGGAAGTGCTCCAGCTGGGCTGGGGAGCCTTTGGCTGTGCTTGTGCAGGCTCCTGATGAAATCCAGCCTCACCAACCCACCAGGCTTTGGTTGGGTTTCCTGCCCATCACCTCTCATTTCTCAGGGTGCAGGTGCAAAATCAGCCTCAGCCCCAGGTCTGGATTATGCTGTGCAGGGTCTCAGTCACAGAGCAGGTCTGGGATAAGCCAAAAAAAATCCCCACAAATGTTTTGGGGTCATTCAGAGTCATCAGCACTTCATTGTGTGCCACCTTCCCCCCTCAGATCCAGCTCAGGGCGTTCAGGTTGTGTTCTCCCACCCTGAGCTGATGCTCCAGCTCCTCTCAAAAGCCACATTTGGTTGAGGAGTGAGAGCCTGGCCACCTTTCCCCCAGAAAGGCCCAGAGACTGAAATGTGATATTGAGCAAACCTTCAGATTGCTGCAACCCTGGCTAAAAGTTGAGGCACGGTTTTTGTAACGTGTTGAAAAATTTTGGAGAGCTTTCAAAATATTTACTTGCTGTGGATTTCAGCTGAGCCCAGATGAGGCTTTCTTCCCTACTTTGCAGCCTCTGGGGCTTCCAGCCCTTCTGAGTGTGTTTGCCAGACTTCTAGGAGAGCTCTCTGAGCTGGAGTAAACCTTTGAACCTCTTGAGGTTCCTCATTACAACCAACTCCTGATGAAGTTTCACCAAATAAAGCTGAGGGGGTGAGGTGAGCAGCAGGAATCACGTCAGCACTTCCAGTGTGAAACCCCCCTCCTGTCTGAGGTTTATGAAAATCAGCTGCAAAAGGAAAAAAAAAAAAAAAAAATCACTCCAGGCTGAAATTTGGCAAACAGGATCTCAGCCCTCCAACTGGAACGATGTCATTTGTGGGTTCTGTGTTTATTTTTTGCTCAATGACTTAAGGAAACACATTTTGCTTCGGGAGTATTTTCTGCTTTCCCACCCCCTCCTTGGCAAGCCCTGCCTGGGATCTGAGAGGGAAGGTGGGTTCTTCCTCCTCCTGCATCACTCACAGCCCAAAAGAGTCAGAGCCAAACCTCAGCTGATGATTTTCCTGATTATAATAAGACAAAATTCAGCTTCCTTGACCATCTGTGTCCACTGCTGGGATCCTGTTTGGAGGCAGTGGGTCTGTAATTGCATATAAAGTGTGATTTAGTGCAGGGGATTAATGCACGAGGCGCTGGTTTATGTCAGAATTTGGGAATATTCTGCCCTCTGAGCCTCTGCTTTTCTGTGTGGCTGAATTGCTGCTTTACCCTGAAGCGTGTTTGAGAAGAACGGGACACTCCAGACATTTTTTTTTGGTCTCAAAAATCAGCTCTGGGTTGGGATTCTCACCTCACTCCTGGCGAAATTCAATAGGAAATGTGGGTAGAGGAAGCAGATTTGTGAATTTTTGTCTCACCTGAAGCCTGTGAGGGGAACAGGCAATAAAACCAGAGATGAGTGAAAACTTCCCACTCCAGACTAAAGCTTGGACCTGGCATCTCCTGAGGTCCATGGCACAGGCAGGTGGAAACTTCAGAGCTGGAAAGGCTGGATTTGCCTGGGGAGAGCTGCCCCAGAGCTGTTCTGTTTCTGTTTGAAAATAAATACCCACTGGCTGTGAATCCCATCATTTCTGGGGTAGGGCAGCAGCTGGATTCACGTTTCCCTCAGCAATCAGAGAGTTACACAGAGTGAAAAAGACACAATTTTTTAATTACTCTGTTGCTTTAAAATAAGGCTGGGCTGGACTGGGCCAGAGGTTCCCTTTTGTCCCCAGAAGTGTGAAATCATTTCTGGGATTCTGAAGCAGCAGGAGGCCTAAAAGGGGTCCCAAACGAGAGGCAGTGGAGCCCCGTGAGCTGCTGGTGGAGGGACCCAGAGCTCGTCCCGTTGTCCCTGTGCCACTGATGCAACAGCAACGTCCTGCCATGGATGTCACCGGATCACAGATTCGCCCTAATTGCGTAATTAGCCGCGACTGTGCTAATTGGGTAAAGACATAATTGACAAGGAATCGCCCCAAAGCAAGCGGGGAGCTCGGTGGTGCCACGGGGAAGTGTCACCAGTGCTGTGCCTGCCCCCAGAGCCCGGCAGGGAGAGGGGACACCAAGGGACACAAACGAGATGCTCCTGTTTTAACATTTGACCCCAGTTCCTAAACTCCCTGCTTCCCATCGTTATTGCCAGCAGATCCCACTGGACAGCACAACGCCTGGCACCTTTTCCTGCTGGGAATTACAGTTCCTTTGGGATGCAGATCCCTTTTCAGCTGTCCGAGTGTCAGGATCCAGTTTTCAGGTTCTTAGAAATACCTCTGCCCGAATTAAGGTGCAAAACGAGTCCATATGGCAGTGACAGCAGTAAGGGTGTTATTTGATGGTAAATAGGAGAGAGAGAGAGAAAGGAAGGAGTAGAAAATAGGTGGGGGGACAAAGAGTGACAGAGACAGAATAAAAGGAACGTCACCACTCCGTGGATCCCAACAATGTCCTGTTGATCCTCTCCAGCTGCTTTCCCAGTGGTGTAGGTCCCATGCTTTTGGTCATCTGCAGTCACCAAGCTTGGAGGGGACAAAACACCTGCAGTGGGTGCTGAGGCCAGGAATGGGGAGGATTTGCCAGGAGAATTTGTGCAGCGGGATGGGGACGGGTCTGAAAGGTGACCCCAGAGGGGGAGCTGGGTGTGAGACCCTGGGGTGGAAACTGCTCTGGTGTTTGGAAAGTTCTCAAAGTCTCTTTGGGAGGAGGTGGAAGAGCAGCAGGGAGAGGTGGAGAGGCATTGGCCAGCCTGAGGAAAACTGAGGTTATTTTGGCCTAAGTCTAAAGTAAAGAATTTATGATTGTAAATTATCCACGAAAAGATCTTTGCTGAGTTGAGGGTACAAATGAAACTAAACCATCTGCCTCTCCCTGCCTTCCATTTTAGAACAAATTTTGAAGAGTTTTGGGTTTTTTTTGCTCAGCTCCTCTGATAAATACCTGGTGGGCAAGGGGTGCCCGTGCCAGTCTCAGTGTTAACAACACCTTCTCGTGAAACTGAGCAGATAGAGATAATAATTTATAAATCTGCAATCATGGGATGTTAGATAATACAAGATTTAGGTGCAGAAAAATACTTGCAAGGGTGAGTTGTGGCAAACATGAGTGGTGTAGGTGTGGTTAGTTTACAGCTGCAAAATACAAACCAGGTTGGGTTTTGGAAGTCTGAATGGGAATTTGTCTCCTCTATGACCCAGAGGTCGGGTAGGATTTGGGATTTTCCACCAGCCTAACTCAGCACTCAGGTTCACCACCTTCCACAGAGATACTTGAGCTAAATAACTGGATTTCATGTTGGAGAAAAGCTGTTCAGGGCACAGAAATGATGATGTTGCAGTGAGGAGTTGAGCCCAGGATGCTTTTAGACAAAGCTCCTGCTCGGAGTTCAGGGCCAGAAATCTGAGGTCTCTTTATCCAGAGCTGTGGTTTGGTTGTGCTCTGAGAATCAAACAGTGAACAGTGACTCTGCTCAGTGCTGTCAGCTAAAATATGTTGAGTTTTCACTCTTTGCTCCAAGTAAACTTCACCAAATATGGAGGCATTAGAAATTGGGATCCCACCAGCATCACAGGCATTCAGAAAGCAGAAAGGTTATCTGGCTTTGTTTCCAAAGTGTTCTCCTGCCGGTGTGGGCTGAGTTCTGAGCAGTGATGCTGCTTCCCACCTTCCTCCCTTATTTCCTGCCAGCCTTGGGAGGCAAAGGCAGGGCAGTGCCTCTTCCATCACCAGCAGTGCTGCTTTATCCTGGGAAAACAGAGCAACACCTGCGTTCAGCAGAGCTCAGCTTCCATCCTTGGCCCCCTTGAAATCCCCTTCCAGCACGGAGCTGCTGTGCCAGGGGTTGGATTCACCTGAGGGGCAGCACCCCAGCCCTACTCCAGCCCCACCAGCCTGTTTGGAGCTGCTGCTCCCAGTTTGTAAAGCCCTGATGACCAGGCAGCCTGCTGAACCTTGGTGGGTGCCGGGGGTGAGTCACAAGGATAACACCCTGCTGCTTTGGCTGGGAATTCACACAGGTTAAACACTTGTGTCTGGCTGCTCAGGGAGGCTCGGTGGGGCTTCTCCAAAATGCTTCATTTGAACCCTTCAGTGCAAAGGGGTGAATTTTACTCAAAGGTGAAATTCACCTTTCTACCCCTTCTCCAGTTCTCCTCCCAGCCCCACTCCTGCGATCATCACAACAAAGCCTCTCCGGGGCTGCTCTCCAAGGACACCCAGCCCCTCCTGGGCCCCAAAAGTATCAACCAAAAGCCTCTGAGAGGGGGGCAAGCTGAGGGCAATTCCATCATTAACTGCAGCTTTAATTGGAGAATGAACCCTGAGATGCAAATGAACCAAACCTATAAAAGTGTGAGGAACTGGTGCCCTGTTGGGGTCCATTCTGAGAGCAGCCTCTGGCTCCCCAGGGGTACCTTTGGAGGCCTTTCCAATAAATCCCCACCTTTATTCCCTTTACTCCTGTCTGGTCTCTGGTTTTAGGAGGCCTCTCAAGGCATCAGATGGAGGAGAATGATTGGAGTCTGTGGTGCTCCTACCTGTGCGTTTCTTATGAGGGTTTTTTTCATTATCATTATTTTTATTATTATATTTTTTTTCAAACATCCGGGAGCCAAGGCACGTGTTCAGGGTCAGCGTGGTGTGTTCAGAAAGGAAAAGACTTGTCAGGACAAATTTCACCCTAAGCCTTCTCTAAATGCTTTTTTTTTAAAAAAAAAAAATCTGTCTGTGTACGTTCTGCATCTGCTGTGGAGGGGGAGCGCCGTTCTTTTGGCCAGGGAGATAATTCCACCTGGTGTGAAAACCTCCATGATCTTGTCCAAATCCAGCAGGAATAAACCTGGCTGCTTGTGTCTGCTCACATGTCCATTGTGGGGAGCTGAATTTGGGCTTGGAGTGGTTTCCCCAGCAGTTTATTCCCTTTAAATTAAATTATCCCGCTGAGGATTTGGAGGCTTTTTTTTTTTTTTTTGATTCTTTTTGAGGAGGGCTCAGAAGCCCCTGAGGTTATGAATTTTTGACTGCATGCATCCAGGTTGAGGTAGTAGGTTGTATAGTTTAGAATTACACCAAGGGAGATAACTGTACAACCTCCTAGCTTTCCTTGGGTCTTGCACACACCGGCGTGAGGAGCGACCGTAAATCCTCAGCACTCTTTGCTCTGGACACGTGGAACAGGAAAGAGCAGGTAAGATGAGCTGGAAAACCTTCTTTATTTCCTTCTGCCTCTCTAGAATCCTATAAATGTTCATTTCAGCGTTTTTTTTTCTATTTGTTGGTGCTGTGTTATTGAGCTTTTAGCAAATCCAGTGATGTTTGTCTTCCTTCATTAGCCCTCGAGCAGAGCAGTGTTAACATTCCCAAAAAGCACCACGGCAGCCTCTCAGTGTTCTTGCCTTCGTGGTCAGCAAGCAGAAGTCTCTAAAGGTAAAAATATCCTGGATTTTTTTCCCTTTTTCCATAAGTCTTTGACTGGCTCAGTTAATTCTGCACTGGGAGTTAAACAAGGCTGATCCTTCCAGATAAAGCCTGCGAGGGCTTCGCTGAAAGTTCCTAAATCCACAGAGCCCCAGGGGAGCTGCTCCTGGGGAATATCCAGCGGGGAACACACTCAGCTAAAATGGGGATTTTTAGGGGGTTTTGGACATTGAAGTTGGGTGTTTCAGAGCTGCTTTGCTGCCCCCTCACAGCAGTTTGGACTAAGGAGCTGCAGAACCCCCCAAATGTTGTGGAGAAGCTGTGGGACCAAAAACAAACCCCCCACATTTCCAGTGGGTTTTTTTTTATGTCTAAAATGCAGGGAATTGGGAACACCCAATTTACCCAACTGCTCCTGAAATCTCTGGTTTTATTTGCCTGAATGTTGGAGACCTGAAAATCCCTTGAAACTCTCCTGAAGTTGGAACAGAAAAATGAATGTTTTGGTGTTGGCAGCATTCAGGGTTCAGCTCCTCTGGGGGCCTGGGTGAAGGTGGTGGCCACAACCCTTGGTCAGGGCCCAGGACCTGAACTTAGATCTTTTCACTCTCTCTGTGAGTAATTCTGGCCAGGGTTCCTGAGTTCCCAGAAATAAGAGGCTCTGTCTCTTACTAAACTTGTTAAGTTAGGGAATAAAAATAAGGAGCAGGCACTGGGTTGATTTCATTGGGTTAATCCAAAGGTGTGAACATCATAATGATATTTCAAGGTGTCTGAATAACCCAGGAAAATGCTTTTTTTTTTTTTCCTGGTAAGATGGCCCTTAAAAACTTGAATATCTGCAAATCCCTGTTTGCTGAACGCAAAGAGAAGCTGTGAGGGTTACTCAGGGCTCACTTGGGAGTTATTCCAGGAGTGGATTAGTGGGATTTGATCCCATCTTGGTTTCAAAGAGGTTACAGATATCACTGCCATGGTTTACAGCTCTGCAGCTCCTCAGGACAAGGGAAGGATCTGGGATAACACAACGCTGCCTCTGTGTTTCAGGAAGGCACATGCCCCAAACACATGCAGGTAGTTAAAAAATGAGGAATCTTTTTGGCACGTTCCAGGCACTACCTTATTTCCCCCCCATAAATCTTTTTGCAGATGGAAGTGCAAATTTTCAGCTGCATTGATTCCCATCCAGTGCAGAGGGGTTTTTTTCCATGAGGGTTGGGTTTTTTTAACCTGTTTGGGACTTCTCTAGGAGCAGCTTTGTGAATAATCCCAAATAAGAACAGGCTCTTCTATTTTTCTTCTTCTTTTTTGTTTTTTTATTTGGTGGTAACATTTCAGATTTGCTCTGCACACCTACCAGAAAACTTCACGAGGTTCAAAACTAGTGCTCATTGATAACAATCCTGTCAAACAGAACTTTATGCTAATGCTGTGAGATGTAAATGAAAAGATCTACCCCGCTCCAAAACCCGAGGAATCATAATTAAAAAGGAGAATGGTCAGTGGTGAGCATAATTCAATGTGCATATTTTTCCTCTGAACAAAACAGCATTCCAGCTCTCCCCCTGATGAGAGGAATGTATTGTCAATTAATTAGACTCCCATCATATGTCCTCGGATGCCCTTCTATCATATGCCTTCCATATGTCCCTGTGTCATATGCCTTCCATATGCCCTCTGTGTAATTAGGCTCCCATCATATGGCTCCCATCATATGCCATTTAAGTGGATTTCCAGGAGAACGTGGCAGTGTTACAGTTCTGGACCTTTAGCAACGAGGAAAGGAGCAGCTCAGGAGCTGTAAATGAGGAGAGGAGGAGGCAAAAAGGAAGGTGGCTCACCCCGAGCGGTGCCTTTAACTGCTGGTTTTGTTCCTCTCAGCTTGAGCAGTGAAGGCACAAAAGTGTCCTGTTCTCCTTGGTTCCCATCCCCAGATTTTACTCACTTCAGCCCGTGGATATCCAGGGAGGTAGCAACTGTTTTTCAGGGAATGTGGAATGAGAAAGGAGCAACCCACCTCCCTCCCAGAAAAGTGTCTGTCCTGCGACAGCAAAATGTGAACTTTGGCCTTGGTTTGGGTCCCTTAACCCAAAGTGAAGGACCAGGAACAGCCTGGTGAGGGAATTCATGGAGAGGAGGTGGCACACCCCACTTCCATCCCCGTTCTCCCTCATGGACCACGGATGTGGAGGGCACTGAGCTTTTCTTGGCATGGGGAGGGCTCGGGAGATGAGGCCCAAGCAAATGTGGTGAGATGGATTCCAACTTTGCTGTGACTTGTAAGGGGTGAAGACCAAAAATAGGCATTGATGCTTATATGTGTAATGAAGAGAACTGCAAAAATCCAAGGAATTACAAGGCCTTGGAATGGTTTCCAGTGAGAGGACAGCTCGTTTGCCTCGTGTGCTGTTGTGTCTCCCTTCTTCCCAACCAATTCTGAGACTCTTTTCTAATCCCAATCAGAGCTGACAGAAGAGCAGTGACTTCCAGGGGTGCTCTGCTCCAGTTTTGCAGGAATTGCAGAAATCCCAGCCACGCACCCAGAAATCCCAGGCACATATCCAGCAGTCAGGAAGGAGGCTGAAAGGACAAAGAGAAGGTAAAACCAGTAATTTTTGCTGAGATTCTCAGTTTAAAAATTCAGAGCAGTTTGTAGCGTATCCTGGTTTACCTGGACTGAATAATGAAAATTCGGACTCCCTCTGGCTGGGAACCAGTGTATCCCTAAAAACTTTGTATCCCAGCTGCTGCAGAATGGTAAACCCCAGTTTTTTGATGTTCTCTGCCAAGATTTGAGTCTGTATTGACCAAGAAATGGTTCTGTGTTTGCTGTGTGGGTGTTCTGCACTGTTGGTGACGCAGGTGCGTTCCTGAGGGACAGGTGACAGCTCTTGCTCTGCCTTAATCCTCAATTTCCAACTCAATCCTCATTTCAATCACACACACACAAAATACAACCAGCCAGTCTGAAAGCTTTAGGTCATTAGGGAAATGATTTGGGGAATATTTCGTGGTCTTGCACCATCATTAGTTTGCCACAGTTGTAAAGTGCATATTAAGGGAAGCTTTTAAGCCTCTTGTAGAGCACCACTGAAATTATCTGCCCAGAATTGCTACTCGAGTGCTGCATTCTGAAATACTTCATTCTTCTGTCTTGCTGGGCAGCAAGAAAATCCTCACAGTCATGCTCATGGCAGATTTTCTTTTGCTTCCCTGTTCTCACATGGCTCTGGTGCTTATGGAAGATGAAACTTTCACCCTTAGAGGGATTTTTTTCCTTCTTTTTTTTCTTCTTTTTTCTTTTTAACCAGCCAGTTCCATCTATTTCCATACCCAGCTGAAACTCTGCTGCCACCCTCCTAAATCAGATGCATTAAGCACAGTCAAATTTTGTACATTAAAGTTGTGTAAGGACTGGGATGAGATGGAGTGCCAGAATGACTCATTGTTTAATGAATAAGGCCCTAAGTGTTCTATTGATGCCATTTCTAAATCTGTGGAAAATGTATAGAATTCGTGTCATAACTGGAATTCCAAGCACAGCAACCTTGGGAGCTAAATTGTGATGATGATGATGATGATGATGATGGGCTTCTGCACGAACTCATCTGGATTCCAACTGAGAGCTGCTCAGACAGTTAAAAATAAGATAATTTCATTGCCCAGAGCTCAGCAATGCTGCTCCTTTGGGAACGCCAGGAGAGGGAAGTTCTCTTTGTGAGTGTGTGAGTTGAAGTTTAAAAGTATAAAATTTTCATCTGTGAGGGACACAGATGTCCTCTCAGTGAGATGGGGACATCGATTGCAGTGCTCAGTGCAATTGGAAAGAGAAAGGATGAGCTGGTGTGGACTGGCTCAATATTTGGAAATGAACAGTCTGAGGCCAGAGCAGAGATGGCCACACACAGCCCTCTCTTTTTTTTTTTTTAACCACTTTTTCCTTCTCATTCCCACTTTTCCCTCTCCATAGCTTGGGGATTTAGATGTGAAACCCAGTTCAGCATTTCCAGTGTGAGTTTTTGGGATAAATTCTGCATCCACTCAGGGACAAACTCATAATTGGGGTGTTGAACCAGCAGGTTTAAGCAATAAAGGCAAACTGGAACAGAAAAGAAATCTCATGTCTGGAAATTTCCCACAGCAGAGGAAGATCCAAAATATGTGGGAATACATCCCCCCCACTTTCTTTTTCTTTGCTCTTTAAAAAAGACCAAACTCCTGGGTGCCCTGACTCTCCTGGTGCTGCAGGAGGTCCCACTTGCATAAATTTAAATTTATACATTCAAAATACAAAACGAATTCTCCCCGAGCAAATAATCTGTGTGTGCCATAGGGTGAAATCAGCCTCTTTGTGCAATGTCATGGCCCTGTTTCCTGGTGAAATAAGTTCAAGAATCAGGTTTCTGGGGCAGACGTGGAAAGAAATTGAAATTCTTCCTTCTGTCTCATAAGCAGTGGCTCCTCCTTCCCATCACCTCCACTCCAGACCCTTCTAAGAGTCATTGAATTCTTGATGGGTAACCAGACTTTGCTGCTTGTTTTTTCTTATATCCAGTAGATTTATAACTCAAGCCATGAATTTTAGGTTTTTTTAACATTTTAGACCTTGTTGCTCTTACAAAATGGGAGTGGAAAAACCCCTGCTGGGCACTAAAGTGAAACTGTTGGGTCCAGAGACACTGAGATGGCACAGGAGCTGTTCCACCAAACCCAAGAGGACAAAAAGTGGGTAAAAAGGTCCCAAGCAGAGAGAAATCTGAAATGGACTCATTGAACCATTCCCATCAGAAAGGAAAAAAAAACAACAAATGGATGTTCTGAGGAAAAGAAAGGAGGAGGAGGGAGAGCAGGAATGTCTCAGTCTCACAGAGTGAGTGCAAGGAGATGTGTAGTGAAATTAAATAGTGGCAAATTGCAAATGTTTTCTAAAGCAATTCTTTTCCCACCAATATTTAATTTAAAAAAGGAACCTAATTGCTTTTAGAAGTCAGTGGGAACTTTGCAAGTCTAGGAACAGATAAGATACTTATGTTTTTAATAACCAGAGTTATGGGCGTTCATTGGAAAAACTTTGGAGCTGGGCTCAGGCTCCGTAAGGTTTGGGATGAAGAGCAGGGAAAATCCAGTGGGAAGGGCAGATCTGGGCTGTCCAAAGCTGCTGACACTTGTCACTGTTGGGGGAGGAATGTTGGGGAAGTCTGGAGGGTGGCCCAGTCCGTGTATGGCAAATAAAAGTGAGGGGTTGGTGGATGTTTGCCCTTCTCTGGGCTCTCAGGCTGAACAGTGCTGGAGCACCAGTGGTCCTTGCTCGAGTGTGTGGGCCCCTGAGTGGCTCCTGTCCAGGGGAAATGAGGGCAGAGGAAGGGGAGTGACTTACCCAAGGCCAGGCAGAGCATCACTGCAGGGCTGGCTATGACACCCAGGTCAGTCAGGCCACAGACCTGCACCCAAACACGAGCAGCAGCCTCTTCCCTCCTCAATAAATGGATTTCTTGCAAGCCAGGCATTACCAGGAGTAGAAAAAGTTTCAGGAGCAGTGAGGGTGACACCTGGCTCTGCTTTCACAGCCCCTCTTCAGTGTGAGGTCACTCCCAGGCCACCCTGGCTGGACATTTGGTGGTGTGAGATTTGGGGTCACCGCAGCCCCTGGTGAGTGCAGGCAGCCCCTTTGTGTTGCTCAGCTTAAGTGAGATTTAAGGAATCTCTGCAAGCAGCAGGTCAAACCCATTCCCGGATTAATGGCACTGGTGTGGCTTTAGTGGGAAGTTTGTTTTGCTTGTGCCTGAAGTGGCCTCTCATCTCCCCTGACAGCAAACAGGGGCCAGCACTGGTCACAGCCTGGCAGATGCCGCAGCCTCCCCTGGCTCTGCAGTTCCTGCAGTGGGATGGGGAGGGTGGGATTGCAAAAAACAAACAAACAAAAAAAAAACGAGGAAGAGAAGGGAAAATAGGAAGGAAATGGGAAGGGAAGAAGGGAAGAAGGAGAGAAGGGAAGAAGGGAAGAAGGGAGGAAGGGAGGAAGGGAAGAAAGGAAGGGGGGAAGGGGGGAAGAAGGAAAGAAGGGAAGAAGGGAGGAAGGGAAGAAGGGAAGAAGGGAAGAAGGGAGGAAGGGAAGAAGGGAAGAAGGGAGGAAGGGAAGAAGGGAGGAAGGAAAGAAGGGAGGAAGGGAGGAAGGGAAGGCTGCACTGCTCTCTGCTGATTTTAGAGAGAGCCCTTCCTTTTCCAAGTGGGAAAAGAACTTATTTTCTAAGAGAGATTGTTCAGTCACGTGCTTGCCTTCATTTGCATGTGAGGATAATTATTGAATGAGGAGTTAAGCAGGATGGGAGTTAATGGAAAAAATGCCATCAGTGTCCAGTGCATTCCACGTTAGCAAAGATGTAGTGAGGCTGCTGAATCAGAGCCCTTTGGAGGCTCTGGATTGAAGTAATTGATCAGCAATATTGTATTTATTTTGATATTAATACTCACAATCATTTTATAATATAAGAAAATAGAGTTAATAATGTATAATATTATAAATACAACATTTATAATATTCTATCAGTTTTTATATTTAGTTTATTACTCAGCTCTCAGTGACAGGGAACTCTCAATCCGTTCTTGAGACAAGGGTTAAACATTTAATCCATAAATTAGTGCTGGGAATCAAGCTGGACATCTGAAATCACAGGGAGATTTTATTCTCTGTAAGAAAAAACCTCTCCAAATTATTTAAAGCCTCCTTCTCTGGGCTGGTGTTTGCTCTTGGTCAGGAGTGACTTTGTTCACTTGGGGTTTTCCTCTTCAGAAGTTGCTGGCTCCTGGGCTAAGTTGCACAGCAAATGCTTCCAGTTGCCATTCCCGTGAATCCTGCTCTGAGTTTTGGTTTGGAATTGATGTCCTTTGGTCACCTCCCTGTCCCTGGGTCAGCTCCCAGCCCAGCTGTGGCAGGGGCACTCAGTGTTAAATGTCCCTAACAGCGCTGCCCTGAGCCTCAGCAGGGATGGGTTCTGCTGTAAATTCACTTTTTGTTTGCTTCTTACATCCCACAGGTCTGAAACCTCCACGGGTTCAGAACCCCAGGCTGGTTTGGATTGGAAGGGACCTTAAAAATCATTTAATTCCACCCCCTGCCATGCACAGGGACACCTTCCACCCTCCCAGGCTGCTCCAAGCCCTGTCCAGCCTGCCCTTGGACACTTCCAGGGATCCAGGGGCAGCCACAGCTGCTCTGGGAAATCCATTCCAGGGCTGCCCACCCTCACAGACAGGAATTCCTTCCCCAAATCCCATCTAACCCTCCCTTCTGTCAGTCTGAAGCCATTTCTGCAATAACAGCGAGCACAAAACCAATCTCTCCTTTGCCTGGGTAGCTGAGGGAGGTTTAAAAGCCCCAAACAGGACAGAATTCCCTTGGGAAGCTCCCTCCCTGCCTCCTGCCACATTGCATCACATCTGCACGGGGCTCTTGCATTATAGATCAGCAGAGATTTGTCCTCAGATACCCTCCTCTGGAGAAGACCATTTTTAAATCTTTAATAGGGCATTAGAGCAATTTGCCTGTGATTTAGCTCTAAGTGGGCAAGGAGAGTGGTGACAAACGAAGCCGGGAGGCCCTGAAATTCTTTGAATATTCCATGTTTTCCTGGAACTGTCAGGAAGAGGCTGCCAGAGAGGTCTTGGCAGGTTTTCTAGGTGGCTGGCCAAGTCTGAAGCGAACGTGGATGGTGAAGAGGCAAATGCAGCTCCGCTTCCAGGCTCAGACGTATGGAACATACGTTTTTATTTAAGAAATCCCACCACATGGAGGAGCAAATGTAGTGCTAATATATCTTCCTGAAGGAAAATGGCAAAGGGAAAAACAGTGTCATCCTGCCACGATAAAATAAAGGTTCCTTTGCCCTTGCTTTTTCGGGGACTTGGGCTGTCAGCTGAAGGAAATGAAACCCAGTGGCTTTCCCACGAGGGCCCCTTATTAATCAGGAATGGCTTCAAGAGCAATAGTTTGTGTCTGAGGGAAGAGGCAGAAGTTGTTCAAAGAATGGATTTCCGTTGCCAGATTGACTTTTTGTTGTTGCCATGCGAGTAATTAAAACTGGCAATTAAGCAGGAAAGTGATCAAATAATCACTCGGGGGCTGCTGCTGCTGCTGCAGTTGGCTCTGCGTGGACAGAACAGCTCCAGCGAGGGGCAGGGACCACCCATGTGGGTCAAACAGGGAGAATCAGGGGCTGTGGCTGAATTATCCCAAGGAAAGATGGGTTTGGGAGGGGTTCCTCTGGGAATTGGTGTTTCCTGTGGGGAAAAACGAGTTTGGATTTCCTGGAGGCACCAGGTGAATCGAGGCTGTCGTTTTAATGTTGTCCCTGCTTTGTGTGCAGCTCATGGGGCTTGTCTTGTTTCATCATTGATGGGGCAAAGGCTGTGCTCAGCCTCCACCTTTTGGAGCTAAACCATTTATTTTTCTTTATTAAGCCCTTGGTGCAGGCCCAGAAGTTCTGCTGTGGGCTCCCTGTGGGGTCTGGGCTGAGTCACTTATTTTTCTTTGGTTCTACTCCCTGCCTATAAAACAAAGGGCCTCATTCCTCCTCAGGAGAGTTGCAAAGGCAGAGGAGCTGATCCTGCACGAGCTGTTCAGAGACGCTCGTGCTGGGATTGCGAGGATCACACTGGCAAGAAATGTCTCTGATGGGCTCTCTCTGTGCTGACACCATTTTCAGCTTTGCAGAGTCGACACTGATAAGATTTATCACCCAAAACGACTTCTGTGCGATGGAGTCGAGAACGTCGTTACAGCACATGAAAAATCCCAAGTAACGCGGTTTATCATCACAGCAAATAAGCCAAAATTCAGATTTTCCTGCCCGTTTCCTTCACGTTGCATCTCCTGCACGTGTTAAGGCTGTCTCCTTGCCTTATAGCCAGGAGGAGCTGTGGGTTCAGGGTGGAGCAGAGGCTGCAGTGAAGCGATGCAGGAGCGCACAGGGGCACCGGGAGCTGCGCCTGCCTCCCGCTGCTATTTCTGGCACACGGCGACTGAGCAGCGTCTGCTGAGCCCGGTGTAAGTCCTGACATTCATTCTGTCTGTCACATCCCTCTCCAGACGGGGCTCCCTGGTTTTTAATCCTCTCCCAGCACCAGTGGAATGGCCAGGCATGAGCTGAGGTGTGAAGCTCTCTCTGTGTCCGGTTCCACCGCAGGCAGAATTCCCCACCTGGAGAGCCCAGACCTTTGGTTTCTTTGACACCTGAATGTCTCAGCATCCTGCAGTCTCTCCTGGGAGGAGAAATCCCTTCAACTTAAATTTTTGGTGGCCCTGAACCCACGTGAAATCTGAGGGGTTTGGGTGCTTTATGGGAGGTGGAGTTGGCAAATCATGCCAGAGTGATGGAATAATTCTTTGTGTGGCTTCATCCACGTAACTTTGAATTTCACCTTGAGTTTTAGTTTGGTGAAATCCATTTTCTTTTAGGAGAACTTGAGATCAGGGCAGGCTGGTAACTCCCCACAGACAGAACACAAATTCTGGGTACAGTGTTCCCACTTCTCTGAATTTAGATGAATCAGTCTTTGTAACCTTTCTCTCCAAATCCCTCTGTGACATTGGCTGGATTCTTCCCTTTTCCCTAATCCTGGGTTTCAGCAAGTGCAGAGTCCCAGGGCCTTCCCCACTGCCTCATTTTCCATTTTCTCCTTGCCTTACTCACCTTGGGATCCAATCACTTTCTCACCATTTTATTTCAATCCTTTCCCATTTTCCAGGGGTGGGTGGAGCTGGAGCTCGAGGAGAACCCGTTGGCAGAACTGAGGGGTGGGGAGAAAACCCAGCCACCACTTTTTGGTGCTTGGGGGAGGCAATACCTGTTGGTTTGGAGGGGAAAGCTGCTGGGTAGAAAGGATTTGGTGGTGGTGAAACAGGACTGACACGATTTTGAACCACGCTCTGCCCTCTCTGTTGAATACCAGGGGATTGGATGAGGGTGGCAAAAGCAATCTGGACACAACAGCTTCTCCCAAGGACTCCCAACCCTCCAGGGACCTGGTAAGTGTTGTCCTGGTGGTTCTGGACTTTTACAGAATATTGATTTTATCAGGGATTTGGTGTGGAACTGGTCTGCAGAACAGTCAGGCTCAAATCAGAAGTTTCTGTTGTCAAGAGCACCGTTCTGGAGATGTCCAGGGCGTGACACCTTTGTCCAGTTTTGCCTCCCATGGCTGTGCCCCACACTCTGAATTTTACCTTTTCTCACATCATTTGAATCCTTAATTTCCTTCAGTGAATGCTTTTTACTCCCCTGAAGACATTTTATTAATTTGGAAACTGCTCTCATAGATGCTGCCCTTAGAGCTGAGCCATAACCATTATTTTAAAGATATTTCCTAAATGATCTCTGTACACATTGCCCAGAGTGAAGTTATTGACTTGTCTCAAAAAAAAGGCTTCAAGGTTTTATAGTTAATGCTGAAATCCCTAAAGCTTCCTCCCTGGCTGAACATCCCTTCTGCTGTGTGTCTTCCCCTTTGAATTGCTAATTCCAGTTGATCTGAGGGAAAAATATTGCAATAGTTTGTGTTTACTCTGCTTTCTGCTGTAACTGTGCACCTGGCAAGGTCTCTCCTTCCTTTGATCCTGTCTCCATGATTAAATTCATTCTTCCTTTCTGTTTTCCAGCTTCTCTCTGCAAACTTTCTTTCTCTCCATTTCTGCAAGAATTTCCTGCAAGCCATGTCCCGCAGAGGATTAGTGGAGGGGATACCAATTTTATTTATATTTATTTATAAATGGACTGCAGAGACTTGGCCCCTTTTTAAATATGAGAACAATTTTCAGGCCTCTTTCAGTTGTGGTTGTTTCACTCCAAAAAAAAAACCCCCAAACCCAACAAACCACAGAACAATAGAGAAATATGAGAAGTTGTGGAAACCCCTCAAACTTTCTCTGTTTAAATTTTGAATTCCTGGTGGTCACAGGGCCAGGTGATGCTGCCAGTTGTGGATTTTTTGTGTAGTGCCTGGCCCAGAGTTGAGTTAAATGCAAAGCTGGCATCAAATCAAATAGAATGACACCTCTGGGGTTTTCTTTAATTTTATTTTTGCCAGCCTGAAGGCCTTTAACACTTTGGAATTTGAGTCTCTGCAAAACGGGGTCGCTGGACTCCAGTAAATGAAGTGTCCGGATGCCGGTGGTGATTCATAAAAGCAATGAAAAGAGGAAAGTGCTTTTCCTCTGAGCGTAATGTCTTGGTGGGAGGATGTCCTTAAGTGAGTGTGAAGTGCTCAGGCAGTGGTCAGGGGATGGGGGCTGCTGTGTTCCAGTTCATGGATCTGTTTCCAGCAGAAGCTTTTTTATTACCTGGGTGCTGCTCATTAAAAGCAGATTTTTTTTTTCTCACAGAGTCCCCGGAGCAGTTGGGGTGGGAAGGGAGCTCTGGAGATCACCAGGCAGGGTCACCTGGAGCAGGTGACACAGGGACACATCCAGGTGGGATTGGGATGGCTCCGGACAGGGAGAGTCCAAAACCTCCCAGGGCTCTGCCACCTCCATGGGAAGTTCTTCCTCAGGTTGAGGTGGCACTTGTTGAGTTTCACTTTCTGGCCGTTGCTCCTCGTCCTGTCACCAAAACCAGTCTGGCACCATCCTCTGACACCTGCCTTGGAGATATTTGTATGGATTTAAACAGCTGAATCTTATTTAGTTTGTATTTCAATGTAGTTCCCGTTTCTTCCTTCTTAAATTTGAGGACGGTCCTCCTGAGGATGCGACGTTTTCCACGGGAGCAGTGTGGTTGTGGCAACATAAATATTGGTGGTGACGGATAATTAAATTCGTTTCTGACCTTCCCCAAACACAAAACACCTCATTTGTAGGGCTTTGAGGCGATTTTCCAGGAGCAAGACCGAGCTTGGTTAGAACAGGCTGGAGGTGGTTGTTGTACACGAGGATCCATCAGCAGCGAGGAGCAGACCCCGAGGCGCTCCCTACAAACTTCCTACTCGGCTTTTCCAGCCTTTCCCAACCCACCTGTTGGCTGTTAGGGGTGGTGATCAGGCACTTCCAGCCTCGCTGCCTCCTCCAAGGGGATTCCTCTCGGAGCCTGCACGAGTGGAAGTTGTGGCTTGCATTGGCTTTGCCCTCCCATCCTGCCCTCGGTTATCCCACGCTAAGGAAGGGAAGGAGTTTACTGATTTATCATGGATCATTAGGTGGAAGTGACTGTTCTTAAAACATCAGTATGGATACAATAATTAGGGATGTGCTTTTGTTAACACCGCCAGCCTCTACCCTCTTGTACAGTACCCTTGGGTACTAAATAATTACCCACTTTGTGTGGTTATCTAGCTCACTAATTACCCACAAAAATTGGGGTCAGGTGTTAACTGCTTGAAATAAGTATCCTCCAAAGGCTTGGCTAAAGTGTGTAAAGAAATGATGTGTTTGCTACAAAACTTTGGGAAAAAAAAATTCAAACTTTTTTTTTTTTTTTTTAATTGGGAAGAAAGATAAGGAGGAGACAATGGATGTGAAATGTTCCGTGTGATGGTGAAATCTTGCAGTGGTGGTGAGGGACTCCAAAGGGAATGAAAGGATGGTTGGCAGATACAGTCGCTAATCCAGTCTCCTTTTCCCAAAGATTAGATCCTTCAGTACACAGGGTTTGATTCTTCCCCCATCTAGGCTGGTGCCAATCAGGATTATGCCGGAATAAATAAGAAAATTTGTATCCGTGGATTCCCAGACTGACTTTGCTGCATAATCCCACCTCTTCCATCACCCGGGGACTTCTGCATTGCACCCAATAATTTAATTATGGCTCGTATATTTATTTCCATGCGTTTATTTTAGCTCTGTGTGCATGCAGAATTTCATTCCGAGGCTGCTGCTCATAAAATGCAGTTTGCTTGGAGCAATAATTTGATTCCTGTGCTCAGGGAGTTACCCCAGTGAGTCAAAGATTTCTAGATAGCCCCACCCTCCCCAACTTCCCGAACGCTCACACTGCAGTCACTTTCTCTTTGCCAGACCCACACAAGATGTCTAACTAGCCAAAATCCCGAGGGGCAATCCCAACCTCCTGCCTCCCCTGTTCCAGCCCCAGAAAACTGGGAAATGAAGCCACGGCAGCCCTAAAGCCCTCGAAATACCCGGCACGTGCGGGAGGGGGATGTTGTAGAGCCCATCTTCCCAACCTGCTTTCTTGCGTAGGTGCTCCCAGCCTTCCATACAAAGGGAACAGATTTCAGGGGGAGCTGAGAAGGTGTTTCTGGAAATCCTTGTGTCTTTGGATGCCCGGATACCTTTAATTCCTGAGCGCCTGTGCAGTGCTCAGTGTAACAAAGAAAGCTCCTGGATTTATTGCTGTATTTTGCGTGAGGTGCTTCCTCTCCTCCATAGCCAGAACCACCTCCCGTTCCTTACAAACACCTTTCGAAGCCTGAGCGGATTCAGGTATCAGGCATCACCGATTCCCAGTGTTTGGGCAGACGGGGTGGGGGTCTGGGGAAGGCTCCAGGACGAGGTGTGAGCTGGGTTTCGGGGCTACCTGCGCCCCGCTTTGTGCGGAGCATCTCTGGGAAAGGCAGCGCTCAGCCTCCTGAAGCACAATGCAGATTTAGTCGTCATCTTTGTCTCTCCCCCCGCGCCCCCC
>VXAC01001988.1:3978-20059 GCA_013399225.1 Rhipidura dahli
CCCCGGCCCTCCCTCGGCCCTCCCCCGGCCCTTCCCCGGCCCTCCCCTGGCTGCTGCTCGCAACTGCACGGGGGCTCAGCCACAGGACACTCGAGGCTTTGCTGGGGAGGATCTTTGTTTTCCCCCGCTTTTTCTTGATTCTAACTTGCTTACGATTCCTCCAGTCGCCTTTAACTCGACAGGAGAGTTCTTGAGGGAAAGAATTGCAGGGGGACTTTTCACAAAGGCTGTAGGGACACGACAAGGTAGAATGGGTTCAAACTTTGAGAGGACAGGGTTAGATGGGATATTTGAAATAAATTTTTCCTTGTGAGGGTGGTGAGGGCCTGCCCAGAGCAGCTGTGGCTGCCCCTGGATCCCTGGCAGTGCCCAAGGCCAGGCTGGACAGGGCTTGGAGCACCCTGGGAGAGTGGAAGGTGTCCCTGACCATGGCAAGGGGTGGCACTGGTTGTTCTTTAAGGTCCCTTCCAAATCAAACCATCCTGGGATTCTGTGACTCTATGATAAATCCAAGTCCTATCAGAGCTCCTCCCACACTTGGAATAAGCTTCAACAAGTCCACTGATACCTTCAAGCTGTGTAAAGTCCACACTTGGGTCCCTGGTTGCATGAGGAGGAGGAAGAAAATAGGGTGGTTTGTGCACAGAGCTGTGTTTGATGAGAGATGTCAAATATCAGGCAGGATATTCTCTCCAACAAAACCCTGAGAAAACACACAAATTCATCTCCTACCCAGAGCAAGACAGGGGGTGACAGAGGCGAGAGGATGCTAAAGGTGAACTGTACAAAACCTCCTTCCCTAAGAGTGTCAGAGGACTCTGGCTGCCCCTTCATCCTTCTCATCCGGGCCAGGAGAAGTGGAAGGATTTTCCTGCACAGATTCAACCTGTAAAAACAGTGCAGAGATCTATCAGCAACTTCAGAAATCTGACACAACCAAAGAGCTCTCCCCACCACACTTTATAAAGCATTTCTCCCCTCCTTTCCCTGCCCACTCTATACATAGCTCAGTCCTTCCTGCTGTACCCAAAACAACCCCCCAAGTGCAGGCTGTGGTGAGGGGTAGGAGGGGACAATGTTTTGACCTCATTCCCCCTCTTTGGCTTGTGGTCTAACGTCTGCTGTTCTTTTCCACAGCCTCTCCCCCTCCCTGCCACGTGCCACCCCAGCCCTGCACCCCCTCCCCATTTGTGCTCCACTTTCCAGAGGAAGTGGTTTTTGTGGCCAGGCACAGACGAGCACCCGTGGTGACCCAGATCTCGGCTGTGGCGTCATGGAACTCGTGCTGTGGCCTCTTCCTGCCCCACCTGGGCCATCAGCCCCTTTCCAGCTCCTGTCCCGCTGTGTTGTTTCCTGGCTTTGCTTTGCTCTTGTGGTTTTTATATCTCGAAATAAACAAGAAAGTGCAGGGAAGGGGGGGCACGTTGTGGTGGTGGGAGATTGGCAGCCTGGTATCTGAAAGTGTCTTTGAAGGAGACCTTGCAAATCCAGTGGTTTGCAGGTCACATGAAAAGAACCACTTTAGTCAAAATGTTTAACTCATCTCCCACTTGGAAAATCCTGTCCCTGGGGTCAGTTTCACCTGGAAGAGGAAAGACCAAGATGTGGAAACAGAGGCAGCACAGTCCTTAACTCTTGCCCTGTCATCTGGGAGTGGGTTTGAAGTGCAACATAAAAAAATTACGATGGATATTAATTTTAAAAAGTGATGCTAAAGGTAAATGAGTATGGAGAGTTTTCTTCCACATCCCTGAAAGTTTCTGGAATGACATTAATCAGTTGGAAATCCGTGAAATGCAATGACTTGCTTTACAGTTCAAATATGGTTGAGGCAGCTTGTTCAGGCTGTTTCCCAGTGACACTGCAGATTTCATCACGAGTGAGGTGTAGGCTCCAAGAGCTGCCTGGAATCCAGCACTTAAGGAGCCCTGGGCTTCCTACAGCTGGAGAGAGATGAGAATGATGGTTGTGTCAAAGGGAGAGACGAGAACAAATCCCTGAATATCTGTACTGTAAAATAATCAGGGCAATAGACACGGAAAGTTTGAAGCTGTTCCTTGGCAGGAGGGGTCAGTAACTCTGTCACCCTGTGCCAGGTCACCTGCTCACTGGTCAGGTGCAGGACCAAGGCAGGAGACCAGGGAGGCTTTGTGGTGCTGCTGCTCAGCAGTGTGGGGTGAGACCCTGGTGTGGTTCTCCCGCAGGAAATGCCAGGATTCCAAGTGTTTGAATCGTGACCCTTTCCAAACCAGCTCCTTGTGAGGGCTGTGGGTCCAGCTGGATGATCCAGGGAGGCTTTTCCTGCCGCTGGGTTTGGGCATTGCTGTGAGCGACAGGCAGGGTTGGAGCTCTGCAGGGAGGGTGTGTTTCTGTCAGAGCTTGCCTCCCATTTCTGCCCCACAGAGGAACCTCTGGGCCTTCAGAAGATGTTGGAGAAATGGATGTCACATTTCTCTCCCAGACCTGCCATGGACAGGCAGAACCTGGAGGCAAAGAGGGCCCATTGGTGCCGTCACTGCCCAGCAGGTGCCTTGTGACACTCGGCAGTGGGGGGCTTGGGGACAGGACACCCCAGGCTCCTGTGTCCCCCACCTGCCTCCAGGACCCCCCTCACTGTGGCCAAGCCATGTCTGGTGTTGTCTTCACCCAGCACAGAGTCTGCCCTTGGGGGAGAGGGGCTCCCCCCTTTCTTCCCCTCCCGCTGTCCTCACAGGGACACGGCACAGGTGTCCTGGAGAAGGACTTTGTTCCCACCCTCCATGGTGGATCCAACTCCTTCCCTCCTCCATCCCAAAGCTCAGCTGAAAGGGTGAAGCAATGCCTCAAACAACAAATAGAAAAGACCAACACGATTCTCTTTTTTTTTTGGTAAGAATTGTTTGATAACAGCCTAAAGAAATGCCAGTTCTTGTGGGTGCCAGTACAGTTCATGAATTAGCAGCATACAGATATCACAACAAGCACTGTTCCAAGGTGGGCATGCATGGACAGGTAAATATTTCAGTATATTTCTATGCAATTGTTATACAATGAACTTGGGAAATCTCAGGGTGTTAGAAGTAAACAAAAAGAACAAAAGTGGTTTGCATTTTTACTAAACACAAAGCCAAATCTTACACTGATTTAAATTAAAAAGATGTTAAGGTCAGGTAGACTTTTAAAAATAATTAAAAATACTCTTTTTTTTTTTTTTTTCCTGTGATAATGAAGTGACAGTTTCACTGAATTTGGGACTTCCAGGAGACCTGCAGCATATCCTTTAGGGAAAAAAAGGGATGCCTTGCTCTGATCAAGGGTGGCAGGACAGTGCATCCTGAGTAAGTCTCTCTTTGCTTTTCAAAGTGTTTCATTTACACCTGAAAAGGTGTCTGGGGGGTGAACCCTAAGAGACATGAATACCCTAAAGCTACCAAAACAGGAAAAATTCACATTCAGGTGATATTTAGATTGCAGTTTTTAACAAATATCTCTGCTCCAGGCAGAAGTCATCATTTTAATGCAAGTAACAGCGATATTTGGCAATGTACAATTACAGCAAAGTCAGCTTCATGCATGTGGTGAATGGCCCAGGCACCTGGAGGGCAGAATACTGGAAATATTTTGTTTTGAGTAATTTTACAGCAATGCAAATAAAGCAACTTAGAATAGAATGACTGGTGTGATAGACAAGAACAGCAGGTGATGTCCCTTGCACGGGGAATGTCCCTGTGCTCCCTTTTGCTCACGATGGTCTCTCAAAGCAGAGTTTTTGGGACTTCAGGACTGCACCACCCGGTCACTTTCAGTCCTGTAACAAAAACAAAGGGATGCTAAGTCACTATTTGGGTTACAGGCACAGCTGCACAGTTGTAGAGCTGAAGTGTCCAGGCAAAAAAAAGAGAAGAAAGAGACACTGGGCAAAAACCTATATATTAGGACTTATGTTAAAGTCAATAACCATCAAACTTTCCCAGCTGGAGACAGATGAGGGGATAAATCTGGTGGATGAATGCAGGCAAGGGAAGGAATGGATGTAGAAAGAGAAGGGAGAAATGTCTTGAAAGAAAAAATAATTGCATATGGACAAGGAAGAGTACTTGAGGGGTGGGTGAAAATGGTATGGCCAGAGGAATGGAGGGGTTTTACTGTTGGCAGACAAAAGAAGTATGGCTAGACTGCATAAAGAGCTCTTCCAGAGAGAAGGAGCATTCATAGCTGAACAGAAACAATTCACAGCTGAAGAAACAATCCAGATGTTTTCTGACAGATGTTCTCAGACCCCCCCCCAAGCATACTCACTTTTTTTTTCTTCCACAGAAGCATCGTCATGAGCACATTAAAAATTACTCCTTTCATTAAAACTATTTTGAGGCCCATCTGTGATAAAGACAGAGTGTTCAAGTGTTCATCTGGAAAAAAACAGAAAATGAGAGTCACAAGAGCACTGAGACATCCTCGTGTTCCAGACAGACTTTAAAGCCCTTCTCAATGAAGCTGCTCCATTTCTGTGGTGGAGCCAGCTGGTAGGACAGGAAATGAGATAGGGAGCAGGACCGAGAGACTTTAATTTCTTCTGTTCAATAACCACTTAATTATCCAATATGCCAGTCTGGCAGCCATCTGACTGGTTTTAAGTACTGTGCATTGTGAACCCAGGAAGCTGGAGGCAGCCCTCCTTCCTCTCTCTAAATTTTTTTAAAGATGGGCAGGGGGAAAGCAAATTTTGATTTTAATCATAGAACACAGTTGTGTTTGAATTCTATATTAATCTGAAGTTACAAAGCCATTTGTACTTGAAAACACGTTGATCTATCCTGGAGAAGTAGGGAGCTGTCAGCAAAAACTTGTTGTATGTTTATCACTGAAAACCTTCCAGGGAGCTGAAAGGCTCGAATCAGCTGTGTTTACTGATGAGGGTTGTCCTGAGATGGTGTTTTGGAAATATTTGCAAGAGCACATCCGTGCTGTGAGCTGGGCAGGCTCAGGCTCTGCTCTTTGAAGTGGCACCAACAGCAGATCCTTGGGCTGCAGCACTGCCCCGACCCCTCCCCAGCTGTGAGCTGGGCCAGAGCTGGCTCACCGCAGCTTTAGTGAGCCCTGAGCACAGCCACAGAAACCACCTGCTCAGCTATTGCTTCATTAGCTGCTCCTGCACCCAGAAATAACCCGACTCCTCTGAAGTCTGAAATGTGGCAGTGCTGACTCATAGCAGTACCTGGAGCCACTCTGCAGTGGGCAGCAGCTCTGGGCTGAGTCAGAGCAGGAGCTTGTGGGCACTGGCTGCATAAAATTATCAGCTTGGATCTGGAAGGCTGCATTAACACCATGACTTTCAGCCTGGGTGTTTAAAGCCTCTGGGGGCCCTTTTGGAAATTTCCACTCTGACTTTTTGCTTCGAAAAGAATTCTGCAAGCAGGGAAAGTCAGCAAAAACGTGGGAAGGCATTTACTTTAGTCAGGCCAAACTTTTCTCCTAAAATGCTGTGTTACATACCTGTCCTGAAGTGTAGGGACAGCCCCGTGACACAGACAGCACTGGCAGCTGCAGAGAGTGACAACACATTTGATTAGCAACAAAAATGTACTTCTTCATAGGTCTATAAAAATAACTCTGCTTAGAAGGACTAAATTAATTTCTGGCTAGTAAACTCTCCCATAAACACTCTTTTCTCCTTTTTTCAGGGCAAGCATAAAATATGATCTAACTGAACTTCAGTGTTGCATTGGACAAAGGAATTTCAAGCTTTCTATCCCCCCCTCAGTGTGTTTTTTAGATCTCTCTGCTATGACTGTACCAGTCTACTGAACCTTAATCTCTTTTTTTTTTCCACCAAGGAAGAAGGAAAGAGAAAAGAGAGGCAACAAGGCAACACTCCTCTGTGTTGTGGGACCATAGTGAAGCAGGGCTCGCAGGGCTGGGAGCTGTAGCCCAGTCCTGCCCACACCTGTTGGGGAAGACGAAGTAGGAAAGCCTTATAAATATGATTACCTGGCAAAATATGCTGAGAATGCATCAGAATGCAAAAGATGCTGAGATGGAAACAATAAATGAGATTGAAATGAAAACAAGCTTTGAGATACCAAACCCCAGTTACTGAACAACTGGAAAACAATGGCATGGCTGACTGAAGGTAATCCCCCTTTTGATGAAACAATACCCTCTGCTTGCAGACAGGTCCAAGGGTCAGAGCAGACCCTGTCAGCTTGGCACAGGGTCCAAAAAGCAGTTTTTAGAGTTTAAAATATAACGCCGTATGGTAATGCCATGATTCTTATAGGCTGTATGTAAATGTTGTAGGATTTGTAGCTTGTTCTAGATGGGTTAATGAAAATGAGAATATTCAGCACAGAAGATGATTTGTTGTGTTGTAAATGGGAACCAAGGATCCCCTCTTGTCTACTCTCTCTCCCTCTCTTGCTTGTTCTCTTACTTCTCTGACCTGCCTTGAGCTGTGTCTGGCAGCCCCCGGCAGGTCCCCTACACCCACTCCCTTTCACAATAAACCTCATGCTCTGAGACCTGACTTCAGAGATGTCTCGTCTCCATCCTGACTGTCCAAAACAGAACCCCAGATCCTGCTCACAGCCACAGCACCGGGCCCAGAGTGCCTCCAGCCCTGCACACTCCATTCTCATACCACTCTCAGGATCCTCGCCCTCCAGTTGTCCAAAGCCCTCGTGGCTGGCACTGCACTGCAGCTCATCCCTGGTGGCCCAGTAGGTGGACAGGTAGCTGGATTCCTCGCCGTTGTCAGCGGTGGCCATGTCCACGATGGCAGATGTGTGCTGCTCAGCGGGGTTAACAGCCAGCTTCTCAGGGGAGTAGTCTGTGATGAGGCACATTTCCAAATTCTGGTCATCTTTAGAGGTTAGCCTGTAGACTGAGGGAGATGGAGTGACTTCTGCAAGTGGAGAAAAGAAGAGTCATTAGGTGAGGCTACACATTCGTAGTTCCTTCAGTCTTAACACACAGCCACTTGGAAATGCAGGTATCTCCATTATTCCAGTGGGAATAATCATTGGGATCTTGTGCTAGGACACCTTTAGAGAATGAAAGCATCTACAGCAGATGATGCAGAAGCTACTTTTATTGACTTTTGTTGTGTGGGAGACACAGAGTGGCCAGGCAGAATTCCTGGAGGATGTGAAAAGGCTGGTGGGTATCCCTGCCCTGGATGTGCATCTCTCACCCCGCCGTTCCCCTCGGTCACAGCTCGCTGAACTCTGCTCTGCAGCCTGGCACCTCAGCCTGGCTGCACCCGGGGATGTGTGTAACAGCTGGAGAGAGCCCCTGAGCAGCCTGGCCCAGCAGAAAGTGTCCCTGCCCATGGTTGGAACATGGTCTCTAAGGTCCCTCCCAACCCAAACCATTCTGTGATTTCGTGATCCTTGACCCAGCCCAGGTCCCATTCTGCTTTTTCTGCAAATGTTCAGTCAAAGCCACCAAATACAAAACCCCACTTCCTCCCTGTGTCCTGAGGGGCAGTGGGTATGATGCCTCAGGTTTTAACTTTCATATTTTTCAAACCCTGCCCTGCCCAGTGTGTGACTCTGGAGTCACCTGTTCCCTGTTCAGTGCTGCTCTCTGTGCTGGGCACACACAACAAAGCCTCTCTGGGGCTGCTCTCCAAGGACACCCAGCCCCTCCTGGGCCCAAAAAGTATCAACCAAAACCCTCTGAGAGGGGGGGAAGATGAAAGGAATTCCATCATTAAACTGAAGCTTTAACGGGAGAATGAACCCTGAGATGCAAATGAACCAAACCTATAAAAGTGGGAAGAACTCGTGGCCTCTCAGGGTCCATCTCGGGGCCCATCTGGGCAGCAGCCTCTGGCTCCCCAGGGGTACCTTTGGAGGCCTTTCCAATAAATCCCCACCTTTATTCCCTTTACTCCTGTCTGGTCTCTGTTTCTAGGAGGCCTCTTAAGGCATCAGATAAACCACTACATGTGAAGGGTGTCCACATTTACCACCAGTCTACTGATGGTGCTCCTGCAGCAGAAGCTCGAGAAGCAGAACACAGGGTTACATTCAGGGAAAGAAAGGTGAAGCAAACAAATATTTCATTGTGTTCCACTGCTTAACAGTGCAGTAGCAAATTTTTTTACAAAATTTTACCCTGCACAGAGGGGTTTGAGGCACTGAAGGCTGCAGACAGACACCTGGGGCTCATTACTGGATTTTTGCTTTAAACTCTGCTAGCAACTTGATCAGACTGGGATTTTCCACACATATCAAAACACAACCTGTGGTTAAACCCTTTTTTGCATATTTAGCTTTATAAACTCGTACTCTAAAGATCCACTTAATCTGATTCTATGAGAAGGTGCATTCCTAAGTCTTTGTTCATAGCTAACAGTAAAATGTTCCAGACACTGCAGTGCACTCATTTCTGGATGAGATATCATTACAGACCTGGTGTAGCCACAATGCAGATTTGGGGCTCTCAGCAACCCTGTGGGTGCCTTTTCCATTGGCTTTCACAGATTTCAATGAGAGCTTCAGTTCACATTTATGAGCTGATTAAGTGCTCTTGTGTAGGACTGAGAGTTTGGATTAATCTTTGCTCTCTCTTTGTTCCCACACCTCACTGATAAATATTGTAGAAATACTGAAGACGGCTTAGTTCCCAGATGAAGAAATTTTCATTTCTTCCCATGAGGAAAGTCTAGGAAGTGTCTCAAAATCTTCTTTACCACTGAAATAAATGTTCTTCATGTGTTTCATTCCCAGCTGTTACCACCCTAGAGAAACAGCCATACTTCTCTATTATTATGACCTCAGGAAAAAGCTACTCCACAAAGCCCAAGGGCTCATTCTCTGGCCCATCTCCTGAACTGTACTTCATCCATTCTAGCTTTGTCCTGGCTTTGAAGAACCTGATGAGACTCTTTGCAAACTATGCAGAAATACAGCCCAATGTGTGTGGGGACTCCCTTAACCCCACTCTGCACCTCCCACACTCCCAGCCAGTGTTTTGGAAATTGGTTTCAGTGATTGTTTGTCAGGGAGAGGAAGGCAGGAGCTGGTAAAAAGCTTGATGATAGGTCCTTGTATAAAATACAGATGAGCCAGGGTAGATCATTGCCATGAGTACAGGGAAATGAAAGAGGAGAGGAGGAATTCACCAAGCTGCTCTGCTTCCTTCTCATAACAAGTACTGTGCTTTCTGAAGAGATAAGTATCCACCTCTCTCCAAATTAGAGTGGTTTTCTCCATTTCAATCTGTGCAATGCTTTGATCTTGAACACACAAAACAACAAAGCCAGTTTTCCACAGGAAGCTTCAGCAGTTTTGCAAAACATTAATTTCCTGTTCTCACTCAGAGTGGCAGCTGCCTCTGTTCTGGTGCTGCAGCTCAGTTCCTGTAAGTTCCATTGTGTATTTGCCCACTGCTGTGAAAGTTTGCAGATAGTTTTGGTGAATAGCACCCACTCTAACCACAGACCTGTTATTCTGTCTTAATGAGCTGGTGCATGTGCTGTAAGTGCTGTATATTTATGCCCTCTATTCACAGGAAGGGGTTAGAAGGAAATAATGATGCTCTGATGTGATAATGATACTCCATACTACCTAATTTTATCTTTACTGAAGGATGTCTTCCAGGTGGAAGAGCAGGAGCTGTTGGAATGCTATTCCTGCCCAGTATACAGAGACAGCCAACTAGAGGCTGATTTCAGGGAGAGAGCAGTAGGACCCTGTCAGGTTCTCAGACTGAGACCCGTGCTCCTTTTTTTTCCCCCTCCAACCAAGCTGCAGTAGAAATCCTGAACTGGTTTAATTCCCAGCTGGTATTGTGCAGAAAATGATCACATTCTCCATTCCTTCCAAAGCAAACTGTCTGCATCTCTGGTCAGCCCAGAGCTGGTGTCACAGACTCTTGGGTGCTCTTACCACTGCTCAGCCTGGATATTCCGCATGATATTCCACAGCTACAGTCAGCCTGGAGCTATTGCCCTGCTCTGGGGCCACCTGTATCCCCTGCACACTCACACAGGCCACTCTTGCCCCCAGAGGAGCAACTCCAAGGAATTAACAAGCACTTCAGTGATGCTTCCTGTCTGTCCTCCAATGCATGCTCCAAAAGGTCTGCCAGAGGTCCTCTGTGAAATCTGTCACATTGTAGAAATACCAGAGACAGCTTAGCTTCCAGATGAAGAGATTTTAATTTCTTCCCATGGGGAAGGTCTAGAAAGGGTCTCAAAATCTTCTTTATCACTGAAATCAATGTTCCTCATCTGTTCCATTCCCAGCTGGATGCTGGGGTGGCTACAGCAAGATGGGATGAACCCATTTAGGACTGGAACCCTTCCTAGACTTTCTAGACTCTGGAGGTAGCAGAAGCAGCTCCTAGTCCAGCATTGCCAAAGTCATCCTAAGTGCAGAGACTGAGGAAAAGTTCAGTGTTTGCAAATGTGAATATGCTGCTTCACTGACACAGTTCAGGCATCATTCTGGTCTCCTTCCAAAAATGTGTTTGTTTTTGCCTCTGGAATTATACTTGGGGAAGTCAAACTATCAAAACCATCCAAAGTCTTTCTCACAAACCTTTTAAGGGAAAGATTTCCCACTTATCCAAAAGTAACAGTGAATTAATAGAGGAAGATACCCAGTATATGAGGAGAAATCAAGTGCTCAATGGAACAAATAGTTCCCTAGTATGAAACCAGGACAAATCCTGGGCTTTTAGCATGTGTTCACATTCAGAAAACAATGAGATTAGTTTTTCTTAAATTTCTAATTGGGAAACAATTCCCTGTTTGTGTTCACATGTAGATCTACTCAGGCACCATCTAAACCACAGGAGAGAACTGCTACAATCTCCTCTGCTGCTCCTTTCAACAGCGTTAAGAAAAGATTTTTGGGAGTCAAAAGAAGCAATTCTGCTTATCTAATCAACTCTCCCATGGGTGACTGAGATGGATTAACCCCTCTGCGTGACAATTTCCTGGAAGCAAAAAGACTCGAAGTGGATGCTTATGCACCTCCTGAGAACCTCTGTCATTTTCACAAAAGGCTTTTCCATGCTTTTTCTTCCAAAATCAGACTGGTTTTCAATTGCCAGATCAAGTTTTCGATTATATATGGCAGAGGTTTTGTTTCTAGAAAAGAAACATCTTAGAATTGTACAACGATTATGGATTTAAAAACAGAAAGATCACTACATATTAGGCTAAGACCTAGAAAATCCAGTCTCTAAGCCCTTAGTCAGAAGACCCTGCAGTCCCCATGCCATGGCTGTTAAACCTGGACATCCCCACCTTCTGTCACTGTTCTGTCCTGCAGTGGGTCACAGCCATGCCACAGCCAAGCCCTCCTTGCACTCCAAACCAGCATCTCAGTTCCAACTGACTTTTGCCAAGGGAAGCTGAGGCCTTTGCCAAGGTTGGAATGTGCTTCCATGAAATCCCCAGTCCACCCACCCAACAAACAAATGATTTACCACTCCCAGGATTAATATGGGAGAAAAATCTCAAACTCACTTGGGGTAACAACGAGCTGGGTCCCAGTTCCAAAGGTGGGTTTCCTGTATCCCTGGTTGGCACACTGGTGCCAGCCTCTACAAAAATGTGGGCAGGCTTTTGCAAAGCAAGCTGGCAGCCAGGCCAGCAGACAGTCCAGAGCAGGGGATAACTTAAGGGAGCAATGATGAAATATTGACTCCTGTCATGATGTCACTGACATGTCAATGACGACTCAGATGCTGACTTAAAACTTGATCAAAGTACCAAATAAACCTCCTAGAAAATTATCAGGATCAGAAACACAGAGATCACATCTTTAAAAATGTTCACTCATTCCCTGGTTACAGTTGTGTGGTGTTATATATTTTGGAGCAACACAAGGAGTTATCTGCTTTTTCACCTGTAACATCCCCTGAAATCCCAGTTCCCTCAGCTGTGCAGTTGAGGGGCACAGCCTTTCAGCCCAGCTTTTCTCCTGGATATTTACTACCCACGTGCCTTGATCACCAGCAGGGCTCTTTTTCCAATGTCAGTTATATCCCTCTCCATCCCATAACTCACATGACCCAGGAAACCTCTGTGAGGACCCCTTTGGCCCTGGTTCCAGTCATGTCCTTGCAGGTTTCCATGGCACACTGTGCCCCTGCCTAGCTCTTGGAGCCTCACAGGCAGTCTGATAACTCAATTTCTGGGGAATTCACACTCTGTCTCTCAGCTGTGCAGTGCCTGGAGCATCAAAAATGGTCCTGCAGCTGAGACAGTTCAGGAAACCTGCGAGTCCCAGTGGCAAACAGAACCCCCCTGCAGTATTTGTGGGTAAACAGTGTCTGTGCATCAGATAATCCAGCTAAAAGGCAGTCAAATCCATTCCAACACTGATATAAAAATGTTACAGTGCAATGCTCCTTGGTGGTGTCCTGATACAAGCAAAGGCCAGCTAAAATCGTGATAATCACCCCAGGAGGATATTTTGTAATCACAGAACCACAGAGTGGTCTGGATTGGAAGGGAGTCTAAAGGTTATCTAGGTCAACTCTCCTGCAATGACCAGGGACAACTTCAGCTCAGTAAGATTGCCCAGAGCCTCATCCAACCTGACCTGGAATGTTTCCAGGAGTGGGGCATGTACCTCCTCTCTGGGCAACCTGGGCTGGTGTTTCACCACCCTCACAGTAAAAGAAATTTCTTCTTTTACTCCAGTTTGAATCCACCCTCTCTTAGTTTAAAACCATTACTCTCTGTCCTGTCACTACAGTTTGTTTTAAAAACTTAATCTCCATCTTTCTTATAAGCCTAAAAGTACTTTGAAATATTGAAAGGCGGAAATAAATTCTCTCTGGAGCCTTGTCCAGGCTAAACCATCCAAACCATGGCTCTCAGCCTGTGTTCACAGGGGAGCTGCTCCCTCCCTCTGAGTGTTTTTGTGGCCCTCCTGTGCATCCAGCAGCTCCTTGTCCTTCCTGTGCTGGGGCCCCAGGAGGACACAGCTCTGCAGGTGGGGTCTCACCAGAGCAGAGGAGGAGAATCAATCCCTCAGTCTCCTGGGCAATGTTGCTGGGGATGAGCAGATGCTGAAAGGGCTTTAGCAGTGAATTTCTTCAGCTCTCTGTAGCATTTTGTGAGAGCTCTGTCTGTCCCATGCAAGTTAACCAAAACAAAGTTAGCCGTTTATCAAATATCCACACCTGTGACTTGTTTTTCCCAGATTGTTATGGCTTCAACTAGAAAAAAACTTGGAATGGACATCTTAGAGGTGGGCGAACCCCTCCAAGGGGAGGATGGCCAGAGAACCAATCACTTTTTGCTATTTAACTCACTTTTTGTGAACTAACATATAAAAACCTCGGGGAAAAAAGCCATTAAATGGGCCTTGCCACCATTTCTACTGACCCTGGACTCCGTGTGGTTTTTCTACCACGTTACAGCAGCGACAGGGATGCAGCCCAGGATGGAGATGGCTTTCTGGGCTGTGAGTGCACACCCCTGCCTCTTGGCCAGCAATGTAAATATTATAAACACCCTTGTTTTTCAATGCATTTCCGTCTGACTTATGTAATCCGTGGCTTTTCTTGAGGCCAGGGGAAGTGGCAGGGATAGGTCCTTTAGGAGGGAACAAATCCCCATGATGGACTTTGCAGAAGAGCAGAACCAGGCTCTGTCTCAGCTGATCCCAGGAATGCATTTGGAGGAGGAGCACTGGAAGCACAAGCCTGCCAGCTTGGACAGCTGCCCTGAGCTAAATGCCACTGCTTGAGGTGGGCTACAATGCCATTCCCCAGATCTTGGTGTGCATTAACAAACTTGCTAATTAACAAAAAAATCAGGATTAATGTACCTGGCAAAACCAGAAGTCTTGTCCCAGATCCAAATGTGAGTTTGTAATTAGTTCCAGAGCCACACAATGGCACAGGCCTCTACAATATCCAGAGCAGTCCTGAATGGAGCCTTCAGCAGTTAAATACTCCACCAGGAGAAACCCACCCCTCATGGCTACAGCTCAAGGATCTCCAAAGCAGAAACCAAATTTGTGTATTTTTTGTGCTCACATACAACTGTGAGTCTGGTTATCTCCAACTATTTCTATCCATGTACTAGAAAAGTCCTTTTTACCTACTACAGCTTTATGAAACCAGTTTCATCCCTCCTCATTGTCCTGGTCTGTGCTGGCTTAGGAATAGGGAGGGGAGAATTTACCTGCAGCCATGGAAATCGCTCTTAATGTCAGCTGAAAATTCATATCCTGTTGCTAATATAGGCAGGGTGGCAAAATGGACAAAATAACCTGTGAACTGAAAGAAGCACTTCCAGCTGGGCATCCAGACATACCTGGAGAAACCATGAGTTTGGTTCCAGCTCCAAAGGTGAGCTTGCCATAAGTCCCAGAACTGCACTGTGACACAGTGCTTTGCAAAATGGTGCCCTGGGATGGGCACTTGCTGGATGAAGGCTGGAGAACGTGGCAGTGCAAGGTTTCATCAGAAGCAGCTCACAGAATCACAGAATCATGGAATGAACCAGGCTGGAAAAGACCTTTGAGATCATCAAGTCCCACCCGTGACCCAACTCCTCCTCATCAACTAAACCATGGCACTGAGTGCCACGTCCAGCCTTGCTGGTAAACACATCCAGGGACAGTGATTCCACCACCTCCTTGGGCAGACCATTCCAGTGCCCAATCACTCTTTCAGTGAAAGATTTTTTCCTGGTGTCCAGCCTAAACCTTGCCTGGTGCATTTAAGGCTGTGTCCTCTTGTTCTGTCAGGGGTCACCTGGGAGAAGAGCCCGACCCCCACCTGACCTTTCAGGGAGCTGTGGAGAGTGACAAGGTCAGCCCTGAGCCTCCTTTTCTCCAGGATAAACACCCCCAGCTCCCTCAGCTGTTCCTCACAGGGTTTGTGTTCCAAGCCCCTCACCAGCCCTGTTGCCTCCTCTGGACACCCTCCAGCCCCCCAATGTCCTTCCTGAACTGAGGGACCAGAACTGGACACAGCACTCGAGGTGTGGCCTCACCAGTGCCCAGTCCAGGGGAAGAATCCCTGCCCTGGTTCTGCTGGCCACACCATTCCTGATCCAGGCCACCTGGGCACACTGCTGGCTCATGTCCAGCCTGCTGTCCATCAACACTCCCAGGTCCCTTTCTGTCCCCAGCCCGTGGCACTGCAGGGGTTGTTGTGGCCAAAGTGCAGGACCTGACACTTGGACTTGTTAAACCTCACACTGCTGGACTTGGCCCATGGGCCCAGCCTGTCCAGGTCCCTCTGCAGAGCCCCCCACCCTCCAGCAGATCACCACATGCTCCCAGCTCACCAGCATTACTGGCTACCACCTCAGCATAAATAATCCCTTCCTTCAGCCACTTCAGCCTGGTTAATTCACTGTCTGTGTGTTCTGTGCTCTGTCTCCACACAGCAGCAGCCTCTGTCCATCACTGTGCACACACAACCTCCCAGACCGTGCTTGGAGCCTCCTGATTTCTGCTGTTGAGTCTCACCAGCCTATGTCACCTTTCTGCTCTCTTCTCTTGCAATGTCTACCCTCCCTTGCAGGCTGCACTTCGTGTTGTAATGGTTCATACTTAGAATTCCATGGCAACATGGAATTGTTCAGGTTGGAAAAACCCTCTGAGTCCATCAGGTCCAACCCATGCCCCATGTGCCTTGTTCACCCCTAAACCATGTGATTTAGCCAGGAGTGTCCAAATGCATCCTCCCAATCCCCACAACTAACAGGAAAGACCCACAGCTCGTGCCACTCCCATTTCTGCTCTCGGGATCACAGCTCCCATCCTACACTTCCCAGCAGATACAGCACTAACCCAGAGACCACTGCTCCTGCTTGCTGCCAACAGCTTCAAGTGCATTTTGATCCTCCTGTGCAAACATTACCCCTGGCTTGGAGTGGACTGAAGTTTTCCACTTGGTTCAGCATCCCAAATCTCGGGAATCTTATTCTGTCTCACACATCCCTGCTCTTGCATTTCACGTACTTGTGGATACTTTTCCAACACTTATTTTCCCCAGCATGGAGACATTTCTAGTGCACACTGGTTAAGCACAAAGTCTCCCAATTCATTCCTGGGATCACTAAAACCACCCCAGATTTCTCCACAAAGCTCCTGCACTGCTCTTGGTGCAGCAG
>VXAC01001993.1:12278-25823 GCA_013399225.1 Rhipidura dahli
GGAGCAAACCCACTCCCAAATCCTTCCCCCACCCCCGGCCCCCGGGCCGCGTTCCCACCGGGAGCCGCGGCGGTCGGGCAGGGGCCGGCCCCGGCAGCCCTTTATGCGCAGCGGTCAGCAGCCGGGTTGTGGGTTTGCAGCTGCATGCAAATAAATCCCCGGCAATAATCTAATGCGGGTGCTGCCCCGACGACAAAGTGCCGACACAAANGAGAGTCTTTGAGAAAGAGCTGGAGTGAGAGAAGGAAAAAAAATCAAACCGCAAAAAAATCCCAGCAACACAATTCCAGAGACGATGGGAGGGAATAGAGTTTCCCAATTGCCTTTCTGAGGACTGGCATTTAAAAAAAAAAAAAGTCACATTGAAGGCTGGGGCGGGGGAGAGCTTAACTTTTGCGAAGTGTAAACCTCTAAGGACAATTAATACTTGATGATGCCTGGTGCCCCCCGGGACGGGCTCACTCCATGGATTGGCCGGAGGCCAAGGGGCAGGCAAGGNCCACCCATCCCAGCTGGAGGAAACGATTCCACGCGTGATGAGCAGGAACGAGATGTCCTCTGTACCCGACCGACCTTAACTATTACATTCACACGTGGAAAACGCATCTCTTCCCTGAATTTTCAATTAATTACAGCTGTATTCCATATANCATTGAAGGCTGGGGCGGGGGAGAGCTTAACTTTTGCGAAGTGTAAACCTCTAAGGACAATTAATACTTGATGATGCCTGGTGCCCCCCGGGACGGGCTCACTCCATGGATTGGCCGGAGGCCAAGGGGCAGGCAAGGCAAGGGTGAGGAGCCCAGCCCGGGAGAACCGCTAGTTCTCCCCCTCTCTCGCCCCTAACTTTTGTGAAGAGAGGTCGTTATCATTGTGGAAAATCCCGTTTCCCTGGCAAAAGAGAGGAAGCTTGCCTCCAGCCCCTCCCCGCCACCAGTTCCTACTGGGGGTGCAAGCAGCCACTGCGCGGCCCTCGGCCCCTCCAGGTCGACTCTCGCCGTCGCTGGGTCCACCTGTGCCAGTTCCCGCTCCGCTTTCGCGTTCCACCCCTCGCGGAGGGGATGCTCCCCTGCAGCCGCCGTGCTGGGCACACACGGGCCGCCCGGTGACCAGCTGGCCAAACGGCAGCCCTCGGGCCTCCCCACTGCACATCAGCCCTGGGGGCTTTCCCATGCTTTGCCCGGCTGTCTCTACTCCTCTCCCTGGCCTTGCTCATCCCCAGCTTTCCCCGTTGAGCCCGGCACTCCTAGCACCCAGGTCCCGCCAGCAGCGGGGCGGCCGGGAAGTGGCACGGCAGAGAACAACCCTCCCCTTGGCGTCTCGGCTGCTTGTCTGCGCAACCCGGCTTTTCCTGCCCTCGGTCCTGCGGCCACCCCTCTGGCCTCCCTGGCATTCACAGAGCCGGCCCCAGCTGTCGCTTGTTCCCTCGGGGAGCTGTTTTCTTCTCTTCCCCCTCTTCCCTCTCCCCAGATCCTCCTGGACGTGGGATGCAGTCGCTCCCTCCCTCGCGAGAGGACTCTTCGGACCCCTTCAGCCTCGCTGCCCACTGCTGCCTCCTTGTCTCCGCCGCCAACACAAAAGCCCTGACCAAAGCGGCCAAGCAGACATGGCACAGCAAAGCCCAGGCCCGCTGCCCTCCCCGTAATGCCAACTCCGGAGGGAAATCTCCCTGCGGGGCTGCGCTCCTAAGTCTCAGACTCTCTTAATCTTTGCAGGTTTTGGTAGGAGAAAGAGGAGTTTGTCACCTAAGTTGCCCCTCGCACCTTTGTGTGACCTGACGTGGGCACTGGGACAACATTACGCCGATTTCTGCCACCCAAGAGGAAGTCTCTGAACAAGGGGGCCGTGGGCTGGTAAGAGCCTCCGGATCACCCCCTTCCCTCCACCCCATGCACAGCCTTCTCGCCTTCGTCTTTGAAACTGTGTTTGAAACAGCAGCTGGAACACAATTAATTGTAACTGATTAACATGGATCAGTTTTGCCTCCAAAGCACTTTAAGTCAATTCAGCAGCCATAATAATAATTAATTCATTAATAAGTACTACTGGTGTTTCGTCACTAACGCCAAGAAAAGTTTCCCTGAGAAGTACAGGTGGCAGGGAGTGTTAAAATGAAAACATTTGCATGCAACTTTTTAACCAGAAGGGAAAGCACTTTGGTTATATTTGGAGACATGTGTCTCACACATTTCCCCTTTTTTTTTTTTTTTTTTTTTTTTTTTTTGTAAACGATGTAAGAATAAACATTACAGTTCTGGACTTTTAATTTCTCCAGATGGAATCATAAAGTACCTAGTAGATTTATATATATGTATATATATATACACACTATGCAATTGAGGACACATGTCTGCTTTTCCCTATGAGGACCGAGAAGCGACTTAATGTGAAGGCATAACTACTGAACCACATTTTGAATAACACACCCGAACAAGTTCACTTTAAAAGGCAGGAAACCACTAAGAGCAGAGCACTGAAATTTGCTCCTTCCCATTTGAACTGCAGTGGAAGCTCACTAGGCTGACCTTCACACACACTGTCGTTTAGCACACTCGCACAGAAGTACACACGCGCGGAGGTGGCAGGGTGCCTAGCTGTGGAGGGGACTTTTCCAAGGCACTCGCATCCCCGGAAGGCTCCCCCCGCTCTCTGCAGGATGAGGAGACTGTTCGGGATTCCACCCCCGGCGCGACGGAAGAGTCCTCTGATCCGCGGGTGACGTGAGAGGTCTCCTCCTGCCCCGTGGCTGAAGCAAGGGGTTCACTTACCCTGCCGGCGCTCCTCTCCGCTCCTCACGTGCACACCCAGCAAAGCGCTCTCGTAGGGGCAAAAGGAGGGAGGACGTCTCGAAACCCCACCGATCTTAGGGATCCAGGCGTGCTGAGAGGGGCAGGAGCCCCTAGGCTGGGCGAAGAATAATAATAATAAAAATTGTTATGAACTGTTTTTAAAAATCCAAGGACAAGGGTTTTTTTTNAATACCCTACTCATCTCCCTAAATACTCAGTCTCCCCCTTCCTTCTCCCCAGCTGCCCCCCCTCCCCCTTTCTGACTTACATGTGTTTAGAGCAATGGCAAGGAGCTCCCCACTGGGGACCTGGCAGAGGGTGCGTTTAAAGTGGGATGATTTACTCCCCCAGAGCTCGGGTCCCGCGTGTGAGCCTCCAGCCCCGTGTCAGCTGGGCACTGCAGACAAACAGCCTTAAATATGCATAAGGAACAGTTCGCTTTCTTAAAGGAGAACTTACCCCACCGGAAAGTTCACAGCCCAACGGCAGGCACGGGATGGGGATGCGGCGGTGGTCTTTGCGCCGGGACAGCCCTAACCACCTCTTCAGGTGATCTCCTACACCCTCAGTAGCAGCGCTGGGGACACCCGGACGCCTTTCGGCTGGGGATCGGCCGGAGAAGGGTTGAGGAGTCGGTCATGGACTCAGTGATTTGAGGACCAGTAGTTTCGTACACCGTCCTATCCCTCCTGTCCTCGGCCAGGACGGGCGAGGGGCAGAGCCATGCACCTAGGGCAGCCCTGCTCCGGCGGACCCCTGTGGCAGCCGCTGACCGACCTCCGTGGGTGCCCGAAAACTTGCGGGGGTCCAAACCGAGAGGAAACGCGGGTCTACAAACAAGGGGTAAAAAGCGTCCGGGGGAAAGAGTGGGACTGATTAAACACCCAGCCATCAGAGCCCAGGCAGGCTGTGGGCATTGCATGAGTATCTTTTTGGAAAGGAGAAGTAACGCAGGGGAGGGACGAGAGACTGCCCGTGTGTTTCGCTCAGCTCCCCAGTTGGGAAGCTGCTGGCGCCTCCTCCCCGTTCCTGACAGGATGTTCTCCCGGTAGGAAGGACGGCTACGCCGGGCCCCCGCTCGCCCACTTGCCCCCGACTTTGCCCTGGTGGTTCCCGAGGGCCAAGCCCCGGCAGCCGCCGCGGAGGCGTGGGCAACCCCGGGAGCTCCCCGCGGGAAAGGGGCAGCCCACCACCGGGCGCCGCTATCCTCGGGCCCTCCTCAGAGCCGACTCCCCGCGTTTCGGACAATAAGAGGGTTATTTCTTTTATTATTGTTATTCTTTTCCCCTCGCCGCTATACACGTGGTTGTAAAGTCTGTAGCGCCATCTAACGGGAGGCGGAGGCCAGGCCGCTCCGCGCCACCCAGCGCAGGGGGAGAGGGGCTGGGGGGGGGGGCAGCGCTCTTGGGAGAGGGAAAGTGCTCCTGCCATGAGGAAGGGTGCATGTCCTGTACATGAAACCTGTCCGAAAGGTCCTTTGTAACCCGGCCGGAGGTTATCCTCCAGGAGCTTCCCCCAGCTCCTGTGGTTTTATTATGCTTTATGCCGTTGTAGCTGTGAAGAGCTGGTAGAGGTACCTTTATTTTGGGGGGTGGGATACTAGGGAAGAGGAATTAATAAATTCCAGCACAGTCTGACAGAGTTGAGGATGGAAGAAGAGGACTTCTCAATCCAGCACGTTTGACTTCTTTCCCTTTATAGGGAGGTCAGGGAGGGCCCCAGCCAGCTGTTATGTCCTACAAGAGACCAGAGCCCTCATTATGCTGCTTTAGTATCTTTAGTATCTCAGGAAGCTTTTTGTTTTCAAGTTTTTTGAGCACATGCTAATTTTTTTACTGTTAAATTATGATATTGCCCTTTTGACAGGGGACTTCAGCCATGCCTCTGTCCACATCCATATGGGAGGCATTTAACTTGGTCACCCCACTTCCACTAAGTCACTGCATTAGTTGCTCAAATTAGGAGATGGTGCACCCCAGGCCTGTGGTATGAGCAGCAAAAAGAAACAGACTCTCCACAATGTCTGGCCTCATTTAAGGTCACATCCAGTCTCTACAGGTGACTGCCTCACTTCAGCTCTTGCCACCTCTAAGGCTTCAAATTTGAATTAGAGAATGCAGGTATTTCTGCTGAACAGAATGTAAGTTTTTCTTTAGGTTTGAAGTTTTCCTTATTTCTGCTTCTGCATTTCTGTTAGAGGTACAGAATGTGAGCTAAGTATTCAAATACTCATACCGTTTTTACTATGTTTACTTAGATCTTCTGTACATGCATGTTGGCAGGGAGTCCCAAAGAAGCACAGAAATCTTTCTGTCCATACCTCAAGTTGTAAAATGGTACTGTAGCCTTTGGCTAGCAACAACTATATTTGCATGAGCCACTCAAACTGTATTTATTTTTTGGCCCGGGTTGTCCAATGCCTTTGGATGTCACTTCTGCATGTGGCAAATCCTATGTGACTCAGAAGGCCAGGCTAAATTTGCCAAAGTTATTTTGGCAGATTAGGTATCTGAGTGTCACTGACATTGATTGACTCTGAATTGCCACTACTAAGGCCCAGCCCATAAAGAGAGGTTTTAGGCTACCAAGTCCTGTGTGAGATTCTGACTTCTTCCAGACACCAGAGGGAAGAAAAAGGCTTAAACTATAGTTACCACTCTAATTTTTTTGTTGTATATTTCAGACCTCAGTCTTAAAACCCATACTGAAATATTTGCTCTTTATTTTGGCATAACATCTGAAACACCTTTGATGGCACCTGCATCATTTGGAAATCAGATTCATCCACCTACATTTCCTATGCCTTCAGAACAGAAGAACAACTATTTTGAAAAACCCAGAAAATTAAACTCTAAAGTCCCCTGATAACCAGAAACCAACATTTTAGGTGCTCTTTACTGCTTTATCATATGGAACAAAAACTTCCTACACACCAGAAGGAATTTGAAGTGCAAGGTGACCAGGACTTTATCCTTTCTAATTGTGCTGAACCACAGGCCACTACATAAACCAGACAATTAAGCAACATTAACGACTGCTTGATCAATACTCTGCTGCTTGGTCAAATTTTATCGGGTTTTGCATTTTCAGAGGTGAAAGTGTGATTCATAATTCCTGTCCCATGTCATTTTCTGACACTTTATGAGCACCAACAATTAAAAATAACACAATTCTATTCCAGTATCAAAATAAGTTTTGTAAATAAAAACTAAACTTCGCATGAGAAAAATGAAATAGCATACCATCACTGAACTGGCTTTACATACAAGAAAAGATTATGTGTAGGAATAGATTTTCATTCTTGACTCTGGAAATGCTCCTCTTCTTTAATGATTGGGAGGAAGGGCAATTTCTATCTACACTGAAAGGAAAATGCATTTTTGGGTTTATGAGCAATAGACAGCCTCTAACAGTCAGGCTAGGATGTCTCAGAGTAGTCATGAAAAATGAGAAAAAGTTCATTAGCCCCTAGGAAGAGTTAGGCTAGAGAGGTTTATGGCTAGTTCCACTGAAGGATTTACATGTCTTAAAAGTTGTCTCAGTACTTAACTTTCATGTGCCTTTCCCTAAGACTGGCATCCTTGGTGCTTTGTTTGGCATCAAGGGCTCACTATACCGTGAATTGAGAAGGTGTGTACAGACAAATCTTTTGTGCCTTATCCAAAGCCATACTGTCCAGCAAAGGACAGGTGCAGCAGAGAAGCCCAGGATTGTGGTTACATTGGGAAATAGCAATCACTGGTTTCAGCTGAGAGATTTTTTAAACTAAGAAAGGAAAATGTTTTTTTTCCATTTCTGCATGAATAGCAATGGAAGAACCCAATGTCTTTCAGATGAAGGATTCCTCATGCTTGTTTACCTCACAAGGACTGCAAATCCAGAAAAACGGCACAAGTCACATTTTGCTGTCACAACTTCCAGCTTAGGAAAGGTCCTCCTGATACTGGTGGTGGAGACCTTCTCTACAGTAGCAGATGTTAATTTTTGTCTGCTGGGATGGGACATAAAGATTGTCATTCAACCTCAAATACGACACCTATTTTCTATTGCTATATAATCTAGAGTAACTTGGAGTTTTCTTTATTACTCAAAGGAGTTAAGCTTTAGTTTCTAAATTATTTCAGCGTTGTGGGTTTTCTTACTTGAAAAATAAGAACAGTTCCTTGAGCTAATTTAACACAATGCATTTCTCAAGTCAGTCCCAGGAGGGCCATGGGCAGGATTGTGAAGAGACAGAAGCTGCAACATGTCAGAGGTGCTTTTCACTGTGCAATTGATGGGGCTGTGCCCATGATAAGCTTTTGAGCTCAAATTTTCTGAGGCTGTGGCTCCTCCAAAGTTCTTTTGATCAGTCATTTGTGACTTATGTGATGGGCTTCTGGGTTTTTGGTGATTTAGCTTGTTTGTTTGGTTGGTTTTGTGTTGTTTTCTGAGGGGTTAGTTCTGTTTCAACTGAAAAAACTCCTCTGTCAGAAAAGGAGCTTCTCTCATTGTTCTTCCCATTCCAGTGCAGAAAAACAACGGGCCAACAAACTCTTTGGGGTTCTAGTAAAGCAAGGAGCATACATAATCCTTTGTACAAAATTGAAGCAACTTCATCCACATGAAGGTATTTAATTAAAATTGGAGTAGTTTTCAGAAGTGCTAGGGAATAAGTAGACTCAGCGGGTGCTCAGTCCCTCTATAATTCACAATCCCTTCATGTAGATGCCAATGTTTTGACTTGGCTGACTATCTTTAATATTTGGGTTTAAAAGTTTTGGCCCATGTGTTCTGTTTCCTCAGGGCCCTCTAATCTTTAACTTTTACCATAGAAAAATCTTAATGTTTTCAAGGTTCCACCTTGCTAGCAATATGGTTTGAATCAGATACACTGCACAGAGACTATTTTGATTTTTAAAAAGAACAACCTTATGGTTTTATTTCTGCAGGTATGAATAAAAATCTGATAGATCTTGAATTTAGAGCTTGCCTTCTCTTGATAGCAGACAGCATGAGGACTGTGATATGGATCAGTGATACAACATGTTTTCCTTCATTAGAAACACAACCCCGACATTAAAAACAGCCTGCTGAAGAATCATATTCATTTAGTAATCATGTAATTTCACAATCAAGGGGTTACTATCCCTCCCCCCACCCTGGCCTCCCTTTAGAACTGCCCATTTATGGACAACATCTGATACCAGTAAGTTCATGATACCTTTTTCTAAAAGCAATGCCTGAATTTCAAATGGGGCTTTAGCAGTTGAGTTATCAGATCCAGCACTAACTGCAGATGGGATTTATCTTCACTAACTTTAGCCATATACCAGTTAATGTGTTGGCCAAGTCTCAGCTCCCTCTGTATCCAATGAGAAAGACGAAGGGCAGTTCGTGCCAGCCAGCTTAGACACCTACTAAAGGGAGGGATGAGTCACCTTTTGAAGTTGCCTGCACGGCTCAGTCAATTATAGCAGGCAGACAGGCAGTTAGCATAGTTATAGCATACCTGACCAGATGGCTAAAGTTAGGGTAGATGGATGCTGTTCTACCTATCTGTAGGCAGTGCAGATAAGGACGTGCTGCATTCAGCACAGTCTCAGGGCTCAGGACTAGTCAAGAGGTTCTGTTATTCCTGAGCGTCAATGTGTTTTGCCCATAACAAACCATATCTCTCGGACAGGTTCAGGAAAAATGACCCCAGCCTGTAGCTCATTTGATCAATTTACAGTGATGCCAACTGAAATGCTTTTTTATTTTGGCACCCTTTATTTGAAATCCAGGCTGGAGTGATTCTTAGCAGCAGGTCTTACAGTTTTTTCATGACAGGGCGAATTGAACCCTCCCTTTTGTTCAAGCATTTTCTGCTTAAAAACATGAATCTAGGAGCCAGGCATTAAACAAAACAAAGACCTCCAAAACCCAAACCAAAATCAGGCAGAAATTAATATAGGAGCCCTTTTCACGTGGTTGCAATGGATTGAAATATAACCCTTTGCCCTTGTCTGGCACATAGAACTGGTATAGAGTTAAATCTACACCATAATAAACTCAATTTTTTGTCTCATTTTCCAGTTAGGGAGACCCCATCAAGCAGGAGCTATGAAGGCAAGTGAGGTGCTGGACTGGGAAGAAGAAACATACATACACCGAAGTAGGGTATTTTGGTAATTTTGTGTGTTACACTCCAAGGGCTCCTGCATCAGCTGGAGCCAGGTGGCAGTGGTGGTGGGATCAGTCACATTTAGCTTGGGAGGGCATCAGGCTGAGCCAGTCTGCAGCACGGGGCTGTAAACAAGCAAATTGCCAGTCATGGTGCAAGCTGGAGACCAGACAGGTGAGTCTCAAGAGCAGAGCATGACACAGAGAATGGCTGACTAACAGTGGCAGAAGCATAGCCAAGCACCTTCAGAATAACATATCTGGGGGGAAGAGGAGGGGAGCTGTTACTATTATTGAAAATTTCCCTCCAAGGACCTCTCTGGAGAAAAAGCAGAAGCAGATGGGCCCTGTGGGCAGAGAAGACAGTATCTACCTGCTCGGCTGTAAGAACTCCATATATATGATCCAGTTAAGCCAAGGAGTAATTTCCTATGGCCTCTTGCAAGAGGAAGAGCAAGTCTTTACCTCTGCAAATAGGTTTAGCTTCAAACTGGCAAAGAGCAGTGCTGCATACACATGAAATGGAAATAGACAAATGTCCTAGGCAACTTTATTTTCACTTTTGATGATGTTTTACTAGCAGGCAGGTGGCGAATGGGCCTTTTTCTCTATGTAGGACATAGCCAGTCTGAATATTTCAGATAGTAAAGTTCAGCTGAGTAGTCAGACAAGCCTGAGAAAGAGGTCTTAAATTTTCCATGAAAACCCGCGTTCTTCCTCTTACATGACTCAAGCTTCAGAATATGGTTCCAACTTGAAATTAAAAGATTTTCCAAGATGGGTGTCTTTCAGTTTACGTTTGGCAAACTAGCAACAGTTTAGAATTGAAAAGCTGAGAAAAGATTTACTAAACACTGAAGGAGACCTGCAGTCTTCTTTTATAACACAAATCCCTCCTCTTAATCGCTCCCTCAGGTATTCAGCCACAGTTGAGCCCACAAATCTAACTTGGACTAGCAAGGCCTCTTCTGGTCACAAACACATAGATTTGCTTTTAACAATGCATGAGGTTCAGTCTTAAATGCCATTAGGTGGTCACTGCCCACTGCAGCAAGACTGATGACTCTAACAGCTAGAAAACATTTTCTGCTTTTGCCGATTTCTTGTGGTTGGTTTCTATCTTTCTTCTCCTTTTTTTTTCCTCCACTTAACAAGCCAAGTTATTCAGACCTCTTCCTGTTTCCTACTGGTCAAGTTGGATATTAAGGAAAGGTTTTTCACTCAGAAGGTGGTGGGGCACTGGAAGAGGCTCTCCAGGGAAGTGGTCACATCACCAAGCCTGCCAGAGTTCAAGAAGAATTTGGACAACACTGTGAGGCACATGGTATGATTTTTGGGATTGTCCTGTGCAAGGCCAGGAGTTGGACTTCAGTGGCCCTTGTGGGTGCCTTCCAACTCAGGATATTCTGTGATGATCCTATGATTCTAAGTTTTGTTACTCACAGAATAGTCCGAGTTGCAAGAGACCCGCAAGGATCACTGAATCCCATTCTTAATTGAATGGTCTGTACAGGGACCAAGCAGGCAACCTTAGTGTAGTTGTGCTTCTGCACAGCTGAAATGGAGCTTTCCTGAGCATGGGTGCTCAGGGCAGCACACAAGGTCTCCTCAGGTTTTGTGCTAAAGCATTAACACTTTCTGATATTTGTCTCACTGGATTTTAGTTGCCTGTTTTGGTGTCTGGGTCATACTGTAGCATAAGAATCATCTTGCATAGCATGGCCAGGCATTTTTGTTTACTTACAAGCTTGGAGCACCTAGGGGAAATTGTACTGCTAGCAGTAAATTTGCATTTAAATTTTTTGTTTAATCTTTACTGGTTTTCAGAGACTTGATATGCTTTTTATTCAATTAATGATACCTCTAAATGCTGCATCTTTAAAAATTTAGAGGTCTGTGCTAGTATCATGATTGTTTATGAAAATATGAAACAATATTCATCCCAACACTTAGTTTGATGTGCCTCCCTAATTGCTTCTGTCCAGTCTTGTGACACTTTTTTCCAGTGGTGTCTGAATGCTGCGAGTCAGATCCTTACTGCACACACACAGTTTTACTGCAGAGGCCCAGCAAACAAATAACATCTTCTGTGCTGCTGTGCCAAATGCTGTAGTGAAGCACAAGTGAAGAGTATTACACTGTTCTCCCTGTGTAGGATATCATTCAAGAAGCTTAGGAAGACTTTGATGTGATCATTCCTGTCACATTTAAGTCCATTCCTTGCCTAAGACCTGATCTTTCTTTTAAAAGACATAACCTAGTGTACTAGCACATCTCTTGAAATGGTTACACAACCAGGCTTTCTTTTTTGTCTGGTACATAGATTACCAAAACTTTTGGTTGCTCAGACCTGTAGAAGGTCCAGGCCTCTTTCACATTTTATTGTCCACACTCTGCAATCCATCTGACTTTATTAATCAATTCCAAAAGTTTACCAAACTTTGCTCTTTTAAAATGTAAAATCTTATTTGCAGAGTCACTTATTTGTTCCATTTAATTAGGAAGTCTCAGTCCCTGATCACTTGAACTAAGGTCCTTTTTTTTTTTGCTGCAGTCATCAGTTACCAAAACCAAGTCTCAATCAACATTACTTTTTAATGGTTCTGTGAGAATTTTATTAAGACACTTGCTGATTATTACCTCCACAAATATCTGGATTCTGTCATTTTTCGTGGTGGTTGCTCTTGATCCATATTTGGGGAGGTAAAAATTTTCCTGCAAACTCAATAGAACTTGTCTCTCCAATGGCATCACTGATGCCTTTACACATAACCAGAGCAAAACCAGGGGGCTTGCACTGTCCAAGTACTCTCCTTTACCAGCTTTCCCCAAAATGATTTTAACTGGGACAAATTCTGCTTTTTGCACGCTATCTCTTCTGCATATCCTTCTTTGCAGTGTTTCACATTATTAATGCACAGTTCTCTGCCACTACCTTCACCTTTATCTCTGCTTTCCTGAATAATGCATGTGCTTTGAGACCAGTGCTCCAGCTGTGATTGCTATTCTGTTCTGTTGTGAGTGTTGTGCACCTGTCCCACCTAGTGCCCTGCCAGCTTAGTTTATGCTCTTCCCTTTTTGGTACATATATTGTTGTTAAATATTTCTCTATCCCATAACCACAGTTTTGCAGTCAAGACCTGCACCTGACACTCACTGTACGGCAACCTTGGAAGCAGCTCTATTCACAGTTTGCACTTTATTTCTTCTTATTTCCTGCCATTCTGATCACTGAAATTTCTTTATCCTTTGGCATACCCTCGTGTACCTACACTTTCTCCTCTGCTGTTCTATAGGCATGTGGAGATTATTCAAGTCTTTGACACTGTACCCTTCATTTCTCAGTTCAAAGCTCTGCTTATCAGTTCTGCCAGACTTGTTTCCAGAAGGCCGTTTCCACAGTTGCTTAGGCAGAGTCTGTCCTTCAAAAAGGGTCTTCTTTGAGTAAATACATCCCAATGGTCAAACATTGCCAGTCCTTTGGCTATCTGTTGATCTTTCTTAAAGCACTCTTATTTTTGGCCTCATTTTTATTTCCTACAGTACCAGTAAATGCTAGACCGTAGTGCTCTCTTTAAATAAGCAGCACTAAGGAAAAATTAAAAAATATAATGGCATCAACCCAAAATCTCCAGTAATCTTCAGTTTTAAAAGCAAATTCCCTCATGCAATAAGCCAGCCCAGAGAGACAACTGAGCAGCAACCACAACCAGCAGTGAATATTCTGTTCCACACCCCTCAGGACTTCTTGTCTATGCAGAAAGTCTTCCCATCCTTGCCATGTCTGTCAGAAGCATGAAAACAATTGCCTGAGGTAGACAGAAAAATATCAGGGAAAAAAAGGCTTTTTGCTGATTTATTATTTTGTTCATCAAAACAGTTCCACTGAGGTGGCTCTGTTGGCATTATATTAGCGTAGGTTTGCTGGAAAACCCTTTCACATGTAATTGACAAGGTCTAATGGAATAGCAGAGAGCAGGGACTACTCCTGTTCTGTTCTGTTTTGGAGGGTGATTAAGCAGGAGTGGCCTTAGAACCACATCAGTTTTGGGTAGAAATGAACGTGATGTGAGAAAGGGCAGGAATTGAAAAAGGTTGCAGTGGGTGCCCTCATGGATGTTCTCTACTAACAGAACTTCCTCTGATATCAGCATTCTTGAGTCATAGGCTCAACAAACTCAGCAACCACTTCTGACAAGCTAATACTTGGTTCATGTTAGACTTCAAAAAAACCTACTTAGAATGTGAGTGACTTTTCATAGCAATGGCAAACAGGTAAGGAAACAATAAATGTACTTGTAAGGGAACCTGAAGAAGTAAGGTAGTCACTTGGCTTGGGCAGACAAAACTTGTTCAAGGTTTGCTTTCCCTTTTCCTTCATCCCTCTCCTCTCCTCTNCCTAAAAGACTCATATTTCTGTGGAATGTGAGATGACATGGTTGATCTAAACTCACAGTAAAATTTGATTGAATGAAGCACAAAAATGTATTGGCACTATAAGCAGCTTTGTATTGTAATGAATTCAGAGCTGATGTGTGAATTCAGAAAAAAACCATGGTATTTCTGGAAATGCTAGCCTTTTTTTTTTTTTTTTTTTTTTAATTAAACAATT